>JAHZMT010000062.1:0-13768 GCA_027743785.1 Sinhomidia bicolor
GTAAAGAAGAAAGTTTGCTCGTTTCTGTTACATGTTTATTTACACGAGGTTAGCTTCACTATACTAACGAAGCACTCTGTGATGAGCCATACATACACATACAACAGCACAATGTGGAAATACTCAAACATTACGCACGTATCAAAAGGGTTTGATGCTTGGACAAGAAAAGAAAATTTTGTGTAAAATCCGTACAAGATCCGTTTGTTACGTGGTAGAAATTTACAACAAGCACAACAACTATTATTATTATACTACTACTAACCTTTGTTTTTACAAGCCATCCAAAGAACCTCGTCAGTGTCAGTGACCTCGCGTCCAACAAGATATGTAAAAACTCTCGTCTTTCCTCGATTTTCGGAAACACTCATATTGTTCCTTTCAAGGAAGATTTCTTCGTAGTAGTAAGGTGCTCCATCGGTTATGAGCATTATTGCTTCGTTACAGTTCGCTATTTAAAAAAAGGATACACAAAAGCAATTATGTAAAATGCTAAATTTTTTAAGCCCAAACAATGTATTCATATTCTAAAACCATTAATTATCAAATACGCAGTTCTTTTCAATAAAGAAAATATATAGAAAAGAAATGTACAAACTCTTACCTGATTCGTTGGTGCCACGATGCTGAAAAAATAAGAATAATAAATAAATGATTAATTCATATTTAAAGATAACAATAATACAATTCCGCTAGTTTAATTAAAAATGCAGCCTGTTAAACTCTGGTTGTGTGCGCGCGCTTGTACAATCAAATATACATTACATTCCTATACGTACATGCATAATGAGTGACTATGTATCCCAAACAAGGTATAGTTATTCTTTCCTGCCATTATTTCCTTTATAAAAGAAACATAATTATGATCATCCAAAACCAGAAGAAAAAAACCTACCACCACCACCACAACTACTACTACTACTTTCACCACAGTTCCTTCCTCCTCCATTTTCCCACTCTAATCAATAACTGACTGTCAGAGTCTTTTTAATAAGTCAATAACTACAAGGTTCACCTTACGTGTGTCGACAAGAAGAGCTCCATCATAATATACATACTTATATTTATTCTATTTTTTATACCTTCCCCTATTAACTTTTTATTATAGTTGAAAACTCGCTAAATAATGTACCCATGTACAATACGTAGTTAGACACTCACTTTTCCCTCAATCTCTTCTCGTGTTCAGTGATCAGTTTGATGATGAGGCATTATGATGATGTGCACCTCATCATCCTTTCTCTATTCTCTATTCCAAAATAGTCCAAAAGTCAATTTACGCATTACAGTCATTCAAAGGGAGCAGAGGACAAACTGGCTTTGTTTGTTCATCCAATATACTAGCATCGTCGTGATATCCAATCTATATTCCACTTGAACTTTTAATATTCATCCTAGGGAAAAGGGAAGGGGAAACGAGGCTCGGGTTTCGGTTGGCCGACCCAAGTCTAAACTAAACTGGTAAAAACTTTTAATGAGCCCTTCCTAAAACTATATACAGTTCCTCTCTCTACTCAAATATATTTTAAGCATTTGTTTTCTTTTTTGTATGTATGCATGTAGGTATGTCTGTGTATATCTTCTGCTGCTTCTTGAAATTTGAGCCATTATCATGATCACGTCGAGCTATAGTAAAGCAAACATACAGTACATCATTCGTTTTTTATATGTGTGTGTGCATAGAAGAAATTCAACTCGAGAAGAGAGTGTGCTCAGCAGTTATAAAAGAGTCAAATCAAAATAGTCACAGGAGCAAAACCTTTTTTATATGGCCTGTATAATAATAATGTAAATAATCGCGTAAATATAATATAGTACCTATGTACCTACCTATTTGCAATAGTAGCTTTGTAGAAATTCACACATATTTCTGTATAGCGTGTAAGTAAATCTACACGAAATGTCTTGCGTTCCCCCGCTACAAATATGTATGTATGTATAATTTAGTTACTCTTCTTCTGCTTTCCCAAGAATACCGTATATATGTATTATTATTATTATAAAGGAAAAAGCACAATAAATGATGGCATAATTTATGCACTTTGCTGTTCCTTTTCATTTCCCCAAGTAAGCAGTCATTCAATAACACACGTTGTGGTGGTGTGCATGGTACTTTCACTTTACATTCGTGGAGGAACCCTTCGCTCACTGCTGCTTCGTTCGCCTTCCCTCTCCATCACATTACATCACTCTTCCCATCCATATTTATGCATTATGAATCTCCTGGCGTCAGTCTGTTATTTATGTACATTACTGAAGGATGATGATGGCATGCTATAATAATCCCGGTTTCCTTCCAGAACTTATACACTTGTTCCAAGAAATAAATACGTATAAGCTGCACAAATGGCTGCTATATGTATATACATACTTATATATATATATATGTATTATAAGCTATATAGAGTCATATAATATACACCTTTATACATTTTCCCTACATATATAAATCCTGAAAGTATATATGCACGTGTAACATATTATGAAAACGTGTGTAGGTGATCCACAAAAGAATTGTTAGTATGACTGTTCTATATAATATGCAATGCATCTGAAAGCTGTATTATATATATATATATATTTTGCACACTTACTCGTTCTAAAATGTTGAAAGCTCTGGTTAAAGCCTCTGTAAAATTGGCCATCCCTGCGGTTCGGTCTTGATCCAAGGCTACTTTGAACTCCCTCACGTTCTCCAGATTAGCCTGTGAGTAATCACACGCGTATACAAGTATTACATTATACATATAAATAAGAAATTTACTTTTGCATACACATCCCTCCCTACCTCCGTCCCTACCCACCAACCAAACCAACCCTCATGATTATCTCATCTCATCTTTTTTTTCTCTCTCTCTCTGTGGCCTGTGTGTGCGCTCTCGCTGCTCTGCTGCTGCAATAGTTTTTTTTTCGAATATAAAAAAGTACCTCTCGCCCAAGTTCTCTATAATTCCCTCTCTCATGCATACAATATCAGTCTGTCTGCTCTCTTTGTTAAAAAAATATATTTATTTTTTTTCGGTTTTGATGGGTCCGCAACAAGCCGAATAATCATATTACTCCCACTTCACAGGACAAACTCATATATACCTAATACTACTCCCCTTTTTGCAATCTGCTGCATTAGTCGAATGTAACATGGGCTATCATAAAGCAAACTGCTTATATATTGGTGCTCTTCTTCACTGATGAAACTTCGTTATCATCTCTACAATCAGGCGAGTCAAATTACATTATAGTAATCATCATCACTATCATCATCATCATCATCGTCAACATGACGGTTTTAAGCTAGAGAGAAACTAGCCGCAAGCTTTTGTACCATCAGCTAGATATATACGTGTTTTCCAAAGAGGAAAGATCAAAGACTTTAAAAGATAAATATATGTTTGAGCTGTGTTGTGTGTGTGTGTCTGTGTGTATTGCATACAGTGAAATCATATTTCGAGTCAATCTCCGTGAGAAAGTTTACAGCATTTTTGGTTGGACGGTTTTGGCGGTGGTGGTGGTGGTGGAGTGAAAAGTTGGAAGGATGGATGGATGCTAACTAGAATTTCTCTTTCATTGACATATAACACAACACACAACAGCAACAAAACACTCCACCACACACACTGACATGTGGTGGCAAAAAAAAATTTTGTGTGTGTGTTTACTTTGGTATTCAATTTCATCAAAATTTGAGCTAGCTACGTAACTTGAGGCTTTTGGTAATAGGAAAATATATATAATAAGCAGAGAAATTCTAAAATCATTTCCAACAAATAGTGTAATTTTAGAACAAAGTAATTAAACATGATGATGGATGATATTTCCGAGTAGATGAAAATGTTTACGAGTGGTAGCGCGGCAATTGGTTAGACAAAGTCAAATATATGTATTTTCCGTTGAATTGAAAGTAAAAGGGAGATACTGACGGAGAGAGAGAGAGAGAGAGAGAGAAAGTTGATTAAAAACTTTTTTATTATGGGAAACGGGAAACTTGTTTGGTTTTAACTTCTTTTTGATTATTAGCAGTAATAGCGGATCATCTTCATAAATCCGACTTGTAAAACGGACCAACCTAATTAAAAAGTACAGCCTGCGTCATGGCGTCATCATATATATATATCTCTTACCTGAACTAGGTCATCTTTGAAACATGGCACAACAGGGCTTGTAGGGTTGTGACGATCGGAATTGTCGTTTGGCCATTTACTTGCTTCATATTTTCCAGTTACGAGTTTAGCATTTATCCGTACAAGTTCCAACCATGCAGCAGCCCCAGTACATATTTTATACAGACAAGTTTTACAAGTTGCGTATTCCCAGCACACGGCAGAATTGGTCGGTAGGGTAGGGTCATAAAAAAAGGCAAAAAAGAAACAAGTAAAAGACATAAAATATTGATGTACAACAGTAGTATTTTCATTTTTCGTGAACAAGAAAAAAGCATATACGAGTTTTTATTCCACACTACTGACATTTTCCACAAAGTGCCTATAAACTTTTTTTGCATGGCTGTATAAACTGTATATGGTATATTTAAATGGACGAAAGCTAGAAAGCGAGAGAGCTATGCATGCATGCATCATGCATTCTTCCAAAGTCTAAACAAAGTACAATAATATTTTGTATCGTGTGGGTTGTGTACGAGTTGCATATATGCGTACTAACTGTCTTACGTCCGTACTTATCAAATGCGAGAAAAACTACTACTTTCTTTTCTCCTCGATCCACTTACATTCTACTATAACTATATACTATACACTATACTACTACTAACATTATGATGACGGCACTACTACTACTGCTATTTCTGCCATCATTCTTTTCTACTATTGAATCAACCCGGCCAGGTAAGCAACCCAATATAAGATGTGCATACCTAAACCCACTTTTTTTGCCTCAGCAGCAATAAAAAAAAATCTAACACCAACTTATACACATCTCTTGTATCTAGTTATATTTCATATATACATATATATTTGTAGGTGTATACATAGGTAAAGTAGTTTCTATTCTTTCTTTTCTTTTTCGTCTTCCTTCCTCATTCTATTTCCTCCCATGCTGTCTTTACGATGAGTTTTTATGGTGCAACGACATTCCATAAATATAATGCGGCGAAATGCCTCTCTCGCTTCCGACTCTTACTACTGCTGCTGCTACAAAGAACAAGAAGATTTCTCTGGAGAGAAAGAGAGAGAAAAGAATGAAGCGAATATATATGTAGAGTCAGATTTATTATAATAGTCTCTACGATTACGCGAGTGCAGTGCAGCTACCACTATTTTACTACTGCTGCCTTTTCTGTGTGTACTTTTTCTCCATCGGATAAAATGTCATTCTTATTATTACTTTTTGTTTACTAAACACGCTCAAAATGTGGACATAAAGATGCATTGTTATTATTTGTGTGTACAGTTTGACTTACCGGGATATTGTCTCATAAAACCCGACGAGCTTGCAAAATATTGCCAAAGAAGGGTAGGATTTTGTTTAAAATTTTCGATGAACGGTTTATCTAAAGATGACGTCCACGAGATTCCATCTAGTATGTCCTCTCCTATATATTTAATGAGAAAGTAAATAAGAAAATTCAAAATTGAAAAAAGAATATATGTCTGGTTATATCCGTCATCATATCATCATTAAAATCGTATTACGTTATCATCATCATCATCGTGTACTTTGACAAAATTGAAGAAAAATTATTATATAAAAACGATAATGTATACCTCTAGTAAGTATTCATACTCATACACACACAGCCATTAAACACAATAATTTATTTTTATGACTTTCCATCTCACGTGAAAAAAAGTAATGCAATAAAAATGAGACCTAGAAAGAAGAGAGCTACTGTAACAAAAAATGGTATAGTGCGGCGTCATTGTGTCGTCGTCGTCGAAAGTTACTTAACTACTGCTTCTACTTTTTGCAAATACTAGATACATTTTTTTAGAATACTACGGAGCCAAGAAAATAATACACTTAACCTGTTTCTTGTCTCTTTTACCTTCATAACGGCTTATTTAGACCAATGTTTTATTTTGGTAAATGGTAATGGTAAATCAATACTAATATTATGTTATTGATTTTTGTTTTCGGTCTCTCTTCTTGACTTTGGATTGGAATAAAAAAAAAACATTTTTTTTGCTGCTGTGTGGTTCGTGATATGGCAAATGGCATGAGTATTTATAATAAAAAATTGTCTTTCAATAAAAACAAAATGCATATTATATCCCCTCTCATCACAGGTATTATGCTCAAGAGACAATAAGTTTAGCTTTTTTAGTTCATGTCAACTTTCTTAAATTTACTACAAAAACACTGTACACTAAAAATTACGTTTAAAAAACTTTTAAAAAATTGCCACTTACGTAGATCATAAATGCTGGTAGGAACATGAACAGAGCTATAATTGTAGTTGACTTCAGTCCCGAACCACTCGTTTGGCTCAAGAGTAATTTGTGTACCTAGTATGTTGTCCTTTGGCGATTTTTTAGTCCCTTCTTCCGTCTTCTCCTCCTTCTTCGCTTCCTCATCGGGAATGTACCCCTTATTTATTTTTTTGGCATTTATATAATTCTCGGGAATCTGGGGATCCAAAGCTGCCACTGTCTGTGGCCGCGACGTTCTCTTTTCAAAATGCTCTTTCGCTTTTTCTTCCGCCCAGTTTACTAATTTCTTCACAACAGACAGGTAATATAATTAATTAGAAATGTAAAAATTTTAAAAACGTTTGCATTTACACACACAATAAATACACACACGTACACAAAAGTCAAACAGGTAATTAAGCTCAATAGATCAAATGTTTTCAAAAACAAATACAAGCTATGGTTCAACTTGACTAAAAGTCAAGATTACTTCAAACTTTAATGTTAACAAATTTTTTTAAAAAACTGATCAATGCTGAAAAGGAAAGCGCCAAGTTTTAAAAAAAACAAGAAACACAAAAAAGCAGCAAGAATTACCTCTTTTGAAAATCCCTCCTTTTTCTTTTTTTTCAAAACGAAAAGAAAATTTCCTACATAATTTCTTTAAAATGTTCCGCAGGCAAACTACTACCTTTACTTTATTTGAAAAGCTTTATGTGATGGCGCCAAATGTAAAAACAAGCGAATGGATACGGATATAGGTATGTATGCATGTACCTATATGCCTGCATAAAAAACTGTAAACACGGTCGATTTTTACAATTTGAAGAATATACTGGGCGGTAGAAAGGTATGGCAAGGAATAATACAACTACTAAAAATGCATGTATGGATGGATCCAGTGTTTGCAATATTAATGAGCCATCAGTTTTGATACATCTTATTCGTCGTTGTAAATCAAGGAGCTGTTCCAATACAACAAAAAAATGTAGCCCGTAAGTCCATATCAAACACACAAACGATTGAAATGTTTCTAGCAACTATATATATATATATATATATGTATTCCATTTAAGATATGCTCAGGTATAAATATAATACAATGCTTATAAGTATTATGTGCTCCTCTCACTTGACTCACTCACAATCCAGCAAAAAAATATATACTTTCTTCACTTGAGCCATTGAACCATCAGATTCTATTAGATTTTATTATTTTTTTTCGCTGCCTTTTCTTGGCATTTCTATTGCCATTTTGCTTACGTATGCACTTTCTCTCGTACTCCATTTCTGGATAATGCTCAACTTTAATGGAACAACTTTTGTCAGCTATCTACCTACCTATCTATCTATCTATCTATAAAAAATACAAATTCACAAACAACTCACTTGCTCACATCATCATCATCAGCATCCCTGTAAAAGCTTTTCATTTCACCTCGTCAGCAAGGATCAAGTCATTTTCATCAGTTTTGTTTAGCTACATACTACTCACCTACCTACTTACTACTTACTTCCTCTCAACTTTTTTTTATATAATGCACGCAGTTTTTTTTAGAGGCACACGACAAACTATATAAATGCATACGTGCCGTTTTAATACCAACCTCGTTTTAATCTATTATGTTTATACTTACTCATACATACATGACATGACGTTCTATTGACGACTTACTACTACTGACTGTTCTCTAATAAAATGACGACAAAATAAGTGATAGGTACAAAGGTGATGATGCTAGTAGGCAGGAGTGAAAGTACATCATGTAGGTATTTATTTATCTTGTTGTTCTTTCTTTTTTGTTGTAGTGAAAAGGAGAAAAAAAATGTACGGCCACTTTTGCTGGTCTTTATTGCGTTGGTGTTAGTGTTGTTATTATTATTATCGGTGTCTGTATAAAATGAATGGAAGCATGAAAAGATTTACAAACATTCAACTGATTAAGTGGATGCGACGTAAGAGCATAGTAGTAGTGGTAGTAGTAGTCCAGGCCGTTTCATTCCAATCCTCCATCCAAACTTTTTTTTAAAAAACTATAACACTTTTCGCTGTTATGCAGTGCAGTAGTATGAAGTAATTTTCAAACAAAGCTGAAAGCTGTAAGTTTTACGACAGCGAGATACATGTTGAAGATAATAATATTGATTACATCAAGATCACGTAGTAGTATTAAGTAGTAGTAGAAGCAGAGAGAGGTTACACAACAGTACTATTATCGCCGACGTTGTTTGTATGCGCTCTGGTTTCAGAGAACCACGTGCTCCTTTTTTTAGGTAGTAATAAAATGCAGTTAGTTGTACGTAGTCGCTTGTGCCTACACAGCCTACACACAGTAGTCAAATATACGTTGTTGTTGTACGTACGTACGTACGTAAAGAGAAAGCTTTTAAAAGCTGCTCCATTTGCACTTAAACAGCCTTTCTTTAAAAGTTTTGTACATGCGTGTACATTATGCTGTTGTTGCTATCAAATTGATGCTCATCCTCATCCTACTTATAGTAATAATATATACCTAAATACATATATATATGTATGTATATATGTATTTGTATATTCGCCTTTTAGTTTATCCTTCCGTTTTGTTAAAAAGTCTAAACAAATAAATAAATTAGGGGAAAGCAAAAACTATATATATGCAATTCCGCATTTCTTTACAAGAGCAATGGAAAGTGAAGAGAAATTGTAAAAAAAAATGAAAAAAGTAAAGCTTATATATTATTTGCAGCACATTTCGTACCAATCACTAAAACGGTGCTAATGCTAATGCTCTCTAATAAGTTCACGGTATTTGGCAAATGCCTTTTGGTTGGTTGATTGCTGTGCTGTGCTTTTTCTTTGATTAAACTTGCGCTTCCGTTCGTTCGTTCCCAACAACCGGCAAATTCCTACTCGCGCTGCTATTACCGCTGCCGTTGAAAGTTATTATGATAATGGGGAAAGAACGAAACGAGTAAAATACTTTTATTGTGTAGAATAGAGGAATGTGCATGGAAAAAATTACTTTTCTAGTTGATTAGCATCCGATATACAGTGTCGACATGTACCACTGAAGAAAGTGAAGAAAGGCGGTACAAGAAATGAGTAATTTCCTAACAGTTCTTCTTATAGAATACCGTATTTTTTTTACAGTTCATTACATTTGCCAATAGTAGCAATTTTGCATTAAAAAAGAGGAGAAAAAATATTTGCAATTAAAAATTAATAAAGTGCTACAGTATAATAAATTATTATTGGTAGTAGAGCAACGATAATTATAGTTTTATTGACATCAAGCATTATAATGCCGGGTTTTTTTGCGGGAGATGATATACTGAGCTTTGGATTTTTTGAGATTGACTGTTGTACTTTTTCCAACAAGTATACATACTGCTGATGTCATTACTTACTTTTAAGGCTTCTACTCTTTCTTGGAGAACTAGATGAGTGTGATTTGCCATTTCACTCACTAATTGCTCCAGATCAACTTTGCGAATGGTTGAGTCTGCGCTATTTTGGAATCTCTGTAAAGCAATAATGGAGTAAAAAGTAGGTGATCCAGTTCCAGTGCATTTCCACAATTATCATATGGGAGCATATAAAGGAATGTGTATACATAAACGACCTACCTCTTGCATTTCTTGATATCTGGTAACCACATTACCAAAACTGAATATTTCTTGGCCGAACGATTCCGTCCAATTCTTCAATCTGCAAAAAAAGGAAGAAAATAAAAAAAGCATTGTTATTATTATCATCAAATAAAGGAATGTTTATACATAAACGACCTACCTCTTGCATTTCTTGATATCTGGTAACCACATTACCAAAACTGAATATTTCTTGGCCGAACGATTCTGTCCAATTCTTCAATCTGCAAAAAAAGGAAGAAAATAAAAAAAGCATTGTTATTATTATCATCATGACTCACTCTACATTTCTATTTGATTACAAAGAGAGACCATGATGATGCATGCATTCAGTCAGACAGGATGTATTTAAAGGATGCTCCCAAATGGATTTTAGGCATGTATAATTTTTTTTTCGGCAACTGCGCAAATTTTGGGCAAGAACATGAAGTGAGTCGTGATGTTGATGGGATGATATGGCATAAAAATTGGATAATGTTTTTTGATGATATGAATAACATGACACGTTAATGAATATAAAATGCTGTTGTGTGATGCTTTGTATTTTATGCGTGTGTGTGCATACTTTGTCACAGGCAGTTCCGTGTACTCCACCAGTAAGTATTCCTGTTGTAATATTCTTTTTCCCGTATTCAAGTAACTACTTTAAATACTGTTGTGTGATGCTTTGTATTTTATGCGTGTGTGTGCATACTTTGTCACAGGCAGTTCCGTGTACTCCACCAGTAAGTATTCCTGTTGTAATATTCTTTTTCCCGTATTCAAGCAACTACTTTAAATAATAAATAATCTCTTATATACGAGTCTTTTGCATTGTACTACTACAGGCACTAATAGGCATGTTGAAAAAGGCTTAAAATAAACATTATGCAGCAATGAACAAACAAAGCTACAAATTCGACATTACATCATATTATTATTATTATTATTATTATACAGCACAGCCCACATTACCCGGATGGATTTGGGCTTACATGTTTAGTTTTTTTCTCATACAAAAAAAAAATAAAACGCTTCATTCTTTTAACGGGTTGGTCATACTTGTTAGTTTGTCTCAACATGCTTATTATTGTAAATATTTAGAAAAAAAATATTGCTAGTTATGTCAAGAGGATATTTTGTAGATGTCAATGCAAATGCAACATGTAAGGTACTGCTGTCCATTTATCCATTTTTTGACCTTTGACAAAGGCGCACATATTTTTTTTTAATTTGTTGCTCACGCCACTTTTATACATTCGCATTGACTATATACTCCTGTTTATTAATTATACAACTTTTGCTCTCTCTCTCTCTCGTTACGCTTTGTCATTTCTCCAGGGCTATGCCATAATTTTCCTGACTCATATTTTGACAAAGATGAATAAAAATTGCGCGACATGACAGCAGACCGAGGGATTAAACCGGAATCCATCTACCACAACAGTACACACAGGAACAAACGATGGTGGTGGCTACCACCAACCAGCAGCACCAGCAGCAGTATAGCATGAGCACTTGTATACAATTTAAACGAAAACAAAGAGAAAGTATAGAGATCCTTTTTCTGCTTTCCCAACCACCACCACTATTATTATAATAATAACTACATGCATAATACTTACTACTACAACAGACGTCATTCCACAGACAACATTCTAAAGTTTTTTTGCTGTTGTGTCGTGTCCCAAACCCAACCAACTCCGTATACAGCAATAATATTACCATCAACAAATGACAAGAAATAGCAGCACGGATATATATATTTAAAAAAGTACGTACGTACATTTTCACAACTAACGTGAAAGCTGTGTAGTAACACATAGACACAGCTTAGAGACGCATGTAAGAGATAAGCTTTTTTTACACATCTCCTCTTCTCCTCTTTCTCTGGAAAGGGAAGTCAATAAACCCGGAAATGGAAGGATACTACTCGCGTGCTCGCTATTTTTGTCGTTTGTTGTTTCTGCTGCTGCTACTACGACCACCGCTCCTTCTTCCAATTACACGTTCTGCTTTAATTTTTTTTATCCTTGTGTGTGTGTGGGTGTGAAGAGGATAAAGAAAAGAAAATGTGTGAGGAGGAGAAAGTGGTCTTCTTGTGAGCGTGAGTGTAAGTGTGACTATTGTACCATTTTTTGTTTGCTTCTTGACGTAAAAAAACTACCTATAATTATACGACAATAATGTAGAGAGAAAGCAGAGGAGAGAGAGAGGAAGACGCAGTAGACGGATAGCAAGTTACATTGCATGCAATGCAGGAGAAGCACGTCTTTCCTTCAAACTTGCTGTGTGCATGTCATGCTCACATAAACTATCCTCATTCATCCCTACATAGCTAGCTAGCTAGCTAACACACAAGTTTCAGGATAAACGTTGTATACGGTCGTAGAGAGAGATATGATATGATTATTAGAAAACTTTTCAAATATTCTTTCCGCATATCTATATTTTTTTATGCATGCGGCATGTGAACTCTAGCCGTATGTCTGGAATGTGGAATGACTGACATGCTCGCATTACTTTCACTACTGTATGTACCAACGACCAGTATTATGATCACCCATCATGAATCATGAATCCTTTTTTTCTGAACTCTTCTCACCACACAACACACACCAAGAACAATGCCATGCCGTTAGTAGTACAACTACAACCAACCGTATTTTTTAACCGTATTTGTGCTACTGCTACCACCGCCACTACCTACCACCGGACATGATGCGAGGATGGATGGATTCTCCTCTTCTCTTCTCCGTTTGTTTACTAATGGCTTTAGCTGTCGTGCTTACCCATGTACTTATCCATTTTCCAAGAATCACAACAATGAAATAAGCGACTGTGTTGTCTTTATACATGTGTACATGCTTATGTAAGCAAGTAAACAGAGAGGCAAGTAAGAAAAGAGAAAGTACAACGAAGGATATTTGTACAAGTGGTCATAATACCAAGTGTTGCAAAATATGTACAAGAGCACAAGCCTCCTCACATTGTCTAAGAAGACGGCATATGAAAGGGAAAGGAAAAAAGAAATAAAAAGAGCATCCGCGTCCCTCCTCCAACCAACAGGGTGTTCAAAATATTCAAATGATGTCGGAAACGGAGACGAGAAGAAGACAGCATAAAGCGAATAATTCAAAGAAATAAAGAACAACAGAACCCATTTTTACTTCCTAAACGCAATATTCCTCACAAAAGGGAAACATCAACATCATTATCATAAATAAATAATAATATGAAATACTTATAGCAGCAGTACAAGCACACGTTCTTTTATTTTAGATCGTATATGTTCTGTTGATGAAGGCAAGGAAGGAACGAAGATCTCTCTGCAAAACTTGGTAAAAGTAAGTCTAAATATAATGCTGAAATGTCTTGAAAAAAAGAACTTACTGTGCTTTCCACATTTTGATTTTCTGATCGTTGTCGTTACTTTGGGGTCCTTGCAGACAAAGGACGGGTATCCCAAGAAAGATCCACAGGGACGTCCACATCTTGATTGAGAAAATCAAGATGGTGATGGCGATGAGGAGGTGAAAATGCTTTTGTTTCTGTTTCACGTTAAAAATGCATTCAATGTAGTAATGTATATACTGGGGGGTGGTGGTGGTGGGTGGGACAAGACAAAACCGAAAAAAAACCGAATTTTTTTACTCGACTGGACACTCTACTGACTACATGTATTCGTCAGCTGTTTCTTCCTCCAAAGTTGCATACATAATATTATATATTGCATACACGTCAAGTCAAATACCTACATTAGTGCTGCTAATAATAATAATGATGATGATGGAAGAAAA
>JAHZMT010000065.1:0-49518 GCA_027743785.1 Sinhomidia bicolor
AGCCAGAACGTGAGTATTTTAAACATACAATTTATAATATAACAAAAATGCAAAATGTCTCCCAATAAATTCACAAACAAGCATACAAATTATAAATGCTTAAAATTGAAACAACTACATAAAAAATAATTAATTGTGCGCAGGCACATGTTAGTCATAATTTTTAAAGGAATTTTTACCTTACATATTTTGATACAATACATGCGGTTGTTAATTGTAATAATGATATTTAACGTTTATATATATGTTGTGTATAAATTTTGAATGGGGCTCCTAATAGGAAATTGAAGCTGCTCCTGGAAAATCAGCAAATCATTCGGTTAGTTATGGAGGGACTTGTCATAAAATATATTTTTCCTAGTTGTTCCATAGTTTTACGTGTGTTGAACCTCGTATAATAATAGTAATCAATTATTGTTGTTAGAAAATCTTAAAACCCTTTCGTATCTTTACCCTCTCCTTACCATGTAGAACAATTTTTTATTTATGCTGTCAAACAGTCAAAATTTACGTTTATGCATGGCGAGTGGAGAAAGTGGTGAAAGTACTTAGGATGAAATTTTTAGTTGGTATTGAATTTTTTATTTGTGTGAACCAAACATTTAATAACAATATGTATAGTATTTCTAAGGATAAAATTGTATACATAATATGTTATACTTCCTTGTAGTTGAAAGTCCCAACCAATCCTTCGAACAGTTTGTGTGTTGCTGATGATAATAATATGCTGCAGTAAATATATATCTATAATTTTCAAAAAATAACAATATTGTGCTATAAATTTACTAAAACGTGTAGAGTTAAGAATATGAATTTATTTTTAAGTAGATTAAATCCAGTTTGTTTTTTATTCCGCTTAAATTCATATATTTTGGAGTATACCTGTATATATTTAAAATACGTTGTAAATAGTATGTTTATTTAAAATTTATACTGTATTTGTTGAAATATTTAGGAACACTGATAGGAGATCTCGAATGATATCCGCTCCATCCAATTTCAACCACATTAGTCATATGGGCCCTGGGGACGGGATTCAGATTCAGCGACTTATGGACCTACCAACAACTTTGGAAACGGCAGATAACCCTCCAGCTACTATTCAGCAGCAACAGCAAGGAATGCAGCGGGTACGGAGTATGCTCCAAAGTTCAGCTAGTCGCTTTTCTCCTTCTCAGCGGCCATATCCGGAACCACCCCGGCGTTCTCTCAGTCATCAAGGCGCCATGCCAGGACAACCTGGTCATTACAACGGGGTTAGTCCACCACCTGGGCTTCCACCTCGGAGGCCTATGGTTCCTCCGCCAATGCGTCCAGTCACACAACCAAAGTCTCCTTCAGATCATCATCACCCAGACGTAATTTACGATCACTGCTTTTTAGTATTTCTTTAACTTCTTGTAGTTTATGTGAGACGTAATTATATTGATTTGTTTTACATTTGATTTCAGGACGGAGGTCATGATGGCAGCCCGAGACATTCGTTAACATCAAACAATAGCTCGAATCTAAGTAGTCCTCCAAGTCCTCGTGGGGATCAAGGTTCTTCCAGTTATGAAAGTCAGGCAGAGAATGTTGCAGAATAATAGTTTATTGCTGTTTATCACCGTCAGTGTAAAAGTGTAGTTATTTAAAATATTGCCCGGAAATAATAATAATTATTATTAATGACAACATTCACAGTTTATTACTGTTTATTGAACTAAAATATATATTATTATGGTATTAATAATCTTATCATGTCACACACAATGTTTAGTGCACCTTTACAATATTTTTTGTTAAGGCCTCGCTACCATTTTAATCACTGTCACATTATTATGTATTATCAATTAATCCAGTATAAGCGCCTGTGTATATTATTTATATATATAAAAAAACCCTTCACCTAGTATTTAACCGTATTAACCAATGATGATAAAAATTATATACCAACTGCGCAAACGTTAATTTAGCTATAAATACACTGTTGTCGGTGGTGCATTTATTTACAGAAGAACAACCAACAACAACTACCAATAACTCGTTCATATGCATAATAAGCAATGCAGTATAAAAAAAGATTGTACGCAAAAGGATTAACAAATTAACGTAGTAATATTTTAGAAAACATAACATTATTATTAAAGTGTTAAAGTTCTGATTGACGACACACCTACGGCATATACGAAAATACTTATAAATACAATATAAACTAAAACTTATTAGGAGGATGACGATGTTATCTTTCAAAAAATAGTACATACATCAACTGTGGGCGCAACATCTAATCTTACTGATCTGATTCAGATAGAGTGAAGAAAAAAACAAATTGTACATAGGAAAAATGTAGTAGCATTTTGAAAACGACCTTCAAACATAATAATTATGAAAATCAGCAATGCAGTTTTTTGTACTACTAACACTACATATTTAATTATGATTACTCTTTGATGTATCAATCAAACAAAAATGTTTTTGCTACCGTTGCCATTTCTTTAAACTTATCAAAAAATCATGTTGTGTGTAAGAAATATCAAATTAGATTTTTAAAAGCAGAAAAGATTTCGATAATAAATTTTTTAACGTATAGTAAAGCAGTCACACAGGCAGACAGAAAAATACATTATTATCATCTTGAGTATAAAAAAAGTCGAAATAGTTAAAAAAATTGTTTAGCTGAATAAACATTTTTTCTACTGTTTTATTACAACAAAAATATCCAAATAGATACATTGTATTCATATCTTTGGTAGACGCTATATCTACTTATCTATACCTATTTATTATTCTTATATAAATCAAGTTCAAGTGTATATCGATCATGCATAATCAGTCATTTTCAAGAATTTTTTCTACATGAGACATCAGCAACTACTTAATTACAAACTTTTCAAATTTGGTTACAACTACATATTATACTACTTAAATGGCTTTCAACAAAACGTGTCAAAAGTAATAATTATTGTTTCAGAAATTTGAATGAATGATTTGCAAAATATTTTTTTGTTTGGAAAGTTCTCATTAATATTGAACTAGAAAAGTTGTCGGACAGAGAGAAAATAAAGCGGGTGGTAGCAGTGTCCGGTGTGTGCATGCGTCGACGAGAGGTAGGTGCAGGTGGTGTAATAAAAGTGTGTAAAGCCAAGGTATACAGTAAAAGTATGATAATAAAGTGAATAAGATTGAATGAGTAAAATAGACTGGATATTAAAAACAAGTGTATGTAAAATGTAGGTAGGTTTTCTATAAAAATTTAAAAAAGGTATTTTAGGAAGGTCGTTTGTCGTTAAACAACAAGGTGCGTGTAGACTAGACAAAGTAGGGAAATGTACATCTTTCTGTAGAACATGTTTATTATCAAATCAGACAGTAGACAGAGTCATCATCATCGTCATCATCAGAGAAAAAAGTAAGCTATAAAGTAGCACGGAAAGAATGAGGAAAAAGTACATCTTTCTGTAGAACATGTTTATTATCAAATCAGACAGTAGACAGAGTCATCATCATCGTCATCATCAGAGAAAAAAGTAAGCTATAAAGTAGCACGGAAGGAATGAGGAAAATAAAAAAGTAAGGCAGTTATACGTAAGTTTGAAAATGTAAAATCGGATTGAATATTTAAATGAAAAAAATATGACACAGTGCTAGTAGAATTTAATTTGTGACACATTTAAACTAAATATTTAAAATGTAGTGTTATCAAATCATGATGCATTTTTTGTTACTATTATTATTCTTAAGAAAACAATATGACACAGTGCTAGTAGAATTTAATTTGTGACACATTTAAACTAAATATTTAAAATGTAGTGTTATCAAATCATGATGCATTTTTTGTTACTATTATTATTCTTAATTATTTTTTAATGTATTTAAACAACTTTCTATATTGCATAATATATATATATTTTTTAATGTTTAAGCATGACACTAAAAAACCAATTTATCAAACTAACCAAACCACAACATGAACGAAATTAACTCATACTACGTTTTTTTGTGTGTGAAGAGATCAATAGTAGTCACAACCAAAAATGGTATTATTACATTATTATTATTACTGTTAATTATGAAACAAACAATTAAATGGACGATATACACATAATTTTGTCATTGTCTTCATCATAACAAGTTAAATAGTGTTTCACATTATCACATCACAACTTAATGTACTACCTATTTATAATAGAAAAAAACATTGAATGATTAACCCCACCTTTTTTTTACCAAGCAGCATTAAATATTGAAAATCTTATTTTTAGTAATTAAAAAGTAGTGAATGAAAAAGATGGCAGAAAGAAATTTTTCTAAAAACTAACAATCTTTGAAAAAAAGTGTTTTGTCCCATCAAAAATAGTGATCACGGAAATTTGAAATCTTTTAGATGATGAAAACGGTAGTAGTATCAAAAAGGATATACATATTATAATATAAATTATTTAAAAAAGTATGATTTGTATAATGAAAGAATAATAATAATTGATGATAAATTGTGTCTCTTCATATTTATCATGTATGAAAATAGCTTTACTTTGTGATACCTGATTTTTTTGCTGTTTTTTCTATATTACTACTATTAAAATGTTATAATTATATATACAAAAATGATGCATAACAAATACAATACAATAATGATGATTATTATATACCACAAAATTGTTTTTTGTGACACTGAACTAATTTGTCATCGTAAATTTAAAAAGCATTTTTGGCATATTTGCAAGTCGTCCAATGATTTATAGATCATTGTACTAACACGCAAGCGTTTATCGAACAAGCTAAAATATGAACAAAGAGCATTAAACCGTTCCAGTTCCGATGCCGGCGGCGCTGCAGTAAAACTTGAATAACTTTGGACTATCATCAAGCATCTTTTAAAAATCAAAGTACACAAAAAGAACACTAACAACGCGTTTCCAAAAGTTAAATGAGGACAAAATAAACTAAAAAATTGCAAATGCGTAGAAAACAAAAACTAGAGCAGCAGACTCGGTAACGTACGCGTACCTGGCGTTGAAGTCTCATTTTACAATACAAATGAAAAGGAAAGGATTTGAGTTTTTATACAACAACGATAGAATTTTATTCTTATCGTGTGTGTGTAATGTTACTAGTTCTTTCTTCATATAGCGTCTTATTCTAAGGATATCATCATAATAAATAATGCTTATCATGCATTCCTCACCGACTCACCACCACCACACAGCACCAAAAGATCAAGAAATGTTCTTTAGCGTAATGATGACGATGATGAGTGTAAAAATGATGTCTGGTCTGCGTAGGTTACTGAATAGTGTGTGTGCGTGTAGTAGCAGTCTGCTCCGTTTACACTTATGTACTACTACTACTACTACTACTACGTTGCGTTGTTGTTTGGTACGAAATTGGATAGTACATTATGTATTTATAAAAAAAATTTTGGAGGCATAAAGAGATCCTTGAAAGCTGAAGCTATTTTTTTAGGATACACATATCTACATTATATTCTTACCAACTAAATATACATTGTTGAGAAAACACCATCCTCCACCACTACTAGTAGCCGATTGGACGAGACTCAATTTTGGTTGGAAAAGCTGTCTGCTCTGTTCTATGTACTAAACGAAAAAGTCTTGTATTTTGGCATCCCTCCTTCTGCTTCTCTCTCTCCTCACTTTACTTTACTACTCCGCACTCACACAAATCTATCTAACCAAACATTACATTTTTTCTACCTTCTTGCTGCTGCTGCTGTGCTGCTGCTGATTGTTATTTATGCCATTCATATTATTATTATTGTAGTGTTGCATTTTTATGGTGAAAAAACTTGAACTTTTTTGTTTTTGAATTTATATATTGTCGTAGTACAAGGTAGTAAAGAAGTGGGATAAAGAGCAACTTGAGCAGCAGCAGTAGTGTAGTGGCAGCAGAAGTGGTTTGGTTTGCTTGTTTGATTTAAACGGAGGAAGAGAAGGAAGACGTGACGTTGTTGTTTGTAGGAGCTCTGCCTGTGAGAACGTGAAAAATTTATTATTCTTGTGTAAGGTAAGAAAAGAAACTTTAAAAGTATAATAAAAATTAGATAATAAATAATTTGTTTAGAATTAATAGATAAATGGGAAGGTAAGATTAATTTGAGGTTAGGTATGCGCTGGGTGAGAATAAAAATGGAGGAAAAGGCAATTAGATGGGATACAATGTGGGGGTTGTGCGGTTTTCTGATGCAGCTGGGCTATAAGAAAGAGAAGGGATTATTGTTTTCAGTTAAATATTACATTACAATACGGACGAGGACTAGAATGTATTATTTCTTGATGGTAATAATGGAGGGATAGGGGTCGTCACTGATAAAAGAATCTGATTGAGCAAAATGCTTTTCTGGCTCATGTTTGTTATGAATAAGTTTAGAGAAATTTTTGTTAAGATTTTTTAGCAAGCACTCACATTTTGATCAAATTTAATTTAATATTTTTAAAAATATTTTGTTTCAGATTTAGATATACACGCGATCAACGCATCAGCGGGTGCCCGTCAATATAAATTTCTGTTGTATTTCGGTGGAGCTGCTTTACGTCCTTCCTGCGACATGTAGATTATAAATTTGAATAAGTAATCGTACATTGCACAGTAGTTTTAATAATTATGCTGCACCTATTTTAAGAATAAAATGGTGAGTTGACAAAATAATAATTTGCTGATTTAACAAAAGTTATTAAAATAAAGATATTGTTTTTATGCAATGTTTTAAATTTGGTTATACAGGCTGACGATCCTCCCTACTTGACTGTTGGCACAGAAGTTAGTGCAAAATATAAAGGCGCCTTTTGTGAGGCAAAAATTCGCAAGGTAGTTCGAGTTGTTAAATGCAAGGTGACAATGAATACATGATTTTTATGCATTACTTTTAATATTAATACCTTAACCATGTTCTTAATGTTATTAAGTTCGTTTATTTTCAGGTGACATTTAAAGCTGGAAACGGTAGTGCTCTGCTTACAGACGATCAGATCAAGGGCAGTCTACGAATTGGTGCAACTGTAGAAGCAAAACATCCAGATAAAAGTCAGTTTTTAGAAGCGAACATAAATAAGATTCAAGATTGCAGTCAATATACCGTAGTATTTGACGATGGAGACATAACCACACTCCGTCGATCTGCATTGTGTTTGAAGAGTGGTCGCCATTTTAACGAAAGTGAAACGCTGGATCAGTTACCCTTAACTCATCCAGAACACTTCAGTAACCCCGTCGTTGGTGGACGGCGAGGTGTTCGCAGACGAGCAGCGGATAAAGATGAGTCAAGCGATGAAGAAGATGACGAGGTTCCCGCAAAAACAAAAGATGGAAAGAAAAAGTATGAGAAAGAATTGGACATGGGAAAAGTTGTTTGCGTGGACTCTGCAGACAAGAAAAAGTCAAAGGACACATGGTTCCCTGCGCTAGTTGTAAGTCCTTCGGCTCAGGAAACCGCCAAGATACAAATAAAAAACGAATATCTTGTCAGGTCTTTCCGCGATGGGAGATATTACACAGTCCCAAAGAAGGAGATTACAGAGTTTACAAAAGACTCTATGAGCAAATATGATTCAAACTCAAATGTCCTGCGAAGTGCAGTGGAAAAGGCACTGTTATTTCTCGAGAAAAATGAACTGCCTCCGCACTGGGATCGGGAAGTTCTGTTTGGAAACATCAGACACAGTGAAAGCGGTGGTGAAGGCGAGGATCAGCAATCAGAATCGGAAGTATCTGAAGATGACCCACGTAACGAGGAAAAGGATCGATTTATTGCTCAATTATACAAGTTTATGGACGACAGAGGTACACCGATGAACAAGGTTCCCCAAGTTTTCCAAAGAGACTTGGATTTGCACAAGCTTTTTAAAACTGTAGAAGCAAAAGCCGGTTACACCAAAGTGACTAATCAAGCTCAGTGGAAAACTGTGACAATTAAAATGGGATACGGCAATATGCCATCTACCTCAACAATAAATTTGGTGAAGCAGGCATATAAGAAATACCTCTTTAGCTTTGAGGAGTTTTATCGGAAACTTGGATGTACCTGGACACAGCGTACTACAAGCTCGTCCAGTAAATCCCGTAGTAGTCGAAGTATATTTCGGGAGAGAATTACACCATCGTCTAGTCGAGAGTCTACAAGAGATTCAAAAAAGGGTGGGGATGATGATGATAGCAGTACAGCATCGTCCTCAAAACGAGGAGAAAGAGAAACAAAAGAAAAACCTTCTACTCCTGCAAAAGACAAGGACAGTAAAGACGATGAAAAGGAGAAACGGTCCGCATCTTCTCCAGAAGCTGCATCTCCCACGCCAGTTGACACTGAGTCGGAGACGCCAGAGGTAAAGCCAAAAGAAAAAGAACCCGTTGAAGAGCCGAGAAAGAGCTCCCGTGGACGTCAACCAAAGAAAAATAGGGATGCTGTGGAAGAAGCAGCGTCACCATCATCGTCTAGCACAACGTCGGCGTCGTCTCGTAAAAAGCGCCAGACTAAAGCATCATCTGCTAGTCGAGAAAGGGACAGGGATTCATCAGTGGCAAGTTCAACAAAGGACGATAGGCCACCGACTCCGTCTACGTCCAATTCAGCAGCATCAGCGGTGGTAAAGAAAGGTACGGGTACTGGACGTGGCAAGTATAAGCGTCACAGTACCAAGACCATCGTTAGTGATGCTGAAGAGAAAGAAAAGGAAGTGAAAGAGGAAGTCAAAACAGAAGAGCCAAGTGAAACTGTCAGTACAAAGAAAATGTCTGACATTAGGCTAGGTGATAAACTTCAAGTTTACTATCCCAAAAGTGAGGGGAAGACGTATGAAGCAAAGGTGATTGATATCAATGAAAAGAACGAAAACTTTCTAGTTCATTATACGGGATGGAATAACCGGTATGACGAGTGGATCGATCGTGCTCGTGTGTCAGAAAATATAACTCTAAAATTAGAACAGTCTGGAGAAGTTGATATTAAGGCTGCAGGTGTACCCACTCTTTTACCCAAAGAAAGTTCCAAGGGACCAGGAGCAAAACAACGAAAAGGGAGAAATTCCAGTTCTGCAACAAGTAACACTTCTGCTTCATCATCAACGACAACAACAACTACTACTACTACTCCAACTACTACGAGAAGTGGATCAATGAAGTCCAATGTCTCTACTGGACCTCCATCTACACCAACAACAGGTTCTAAAAGAAGGAGGTCTACGAGTTCGGAAATTGTACAGGCAATCCCTGCTCCAAAGAGAAGACGAACTAGACAAAAATCTGGACAGGATAGCCAAACGGGACCAGCAGCTTCAGAGAGTGAGCCGGAAACGAGCGATTCTGACGGAAAATCAATCAAATCAGAAAAAGTAGCAGTGGAAGTACAGGAAAGTAAAAAGACAACTAATTTGGATACTGCTACTACTTCTCCAACAGCTTCAAACGAACCCAAAGCGGCAGCTAGCAGTGGAAAGAAAACAGAAGACGCAGAGCAGAAACCTGCAGTGGATGAAAGCGTAAAGGTGGAAAAAAAGCAGCCAGATTTGATGCTAATGGATGTTGAAGACGAAGTATCTTCTAGTAGTGTCACAAGCACAAAATCCAAAGATGCCGGCAAGTCGACGGCCGTGGTGGAAGATAGCAAGGAATCTACAAGTTCAAGTGGTTCCAGTGGCCAAGTAATTGATTTAAATCAAATCAGACTGGAAATGAAGGGTCTCGAAAAAATGGTAAAAGGTGGTCCTGGTTCGACACCTGGTCAACAGCCATCACCAACTACAGCATCATCATCAGTTTCTTCACCCGCTCCACCAACATTGTCAGCAGCTGTTGCAAGTTCACCAGCACCGCCAGAACCTACCAAAGTGGACATTTACGAATTTCAAGAGGATGGTGCCGATGACACTGCGCCTCCTCCAATTACACCTAATGCTCCAAAACTAAAAATGTTTTCTCCTGCTCCCAGATCTACTGCAGCTACAACAGAAAAGAATAGTCCGACGGTAGCTGCAAACTCGGCCGAAGCTGTGGCAAAGCTTCATTTGTCGCAGGAACAAGAGAAGACACCGGTTCCCATTGTGGCCATTGAAAAGCTTGAAAATCCATCACCATCAAAGCCTGGTGGCAAAACTACGACTGTAGTAGAACCTCAGAGCGAATCTCCTCCTCCTAAGGCAACTGTTTCTATTTCTCCTCCTATCGTTCCAATAAAAGAGGTGATCAAGAGTACTCCTGTTACAAAAGAAATTGTCGCTGTAAAGCCCGTGACAGTTTCCACCACCACTACCAGCAGCAGCACAACAATTACAAGTCCGCCGGTAACAGTGGTAGCGACCACACCGCCGCCACCGCCATCTACTTCTGTGGTATCCGTGTCGTTAGTCACACCCCCACCACCAGTGTTGACATCACCAGCTCCACCTCCCATAGTGGTGTCAACTCCTTCCTCTGCTCCTTCGCTAGTGGCGGTCACAACAGCGAGTATAACAACACCTGTAATTATAAGCACAGCATCGAAAACATTATCTAAATCAGGAGCTTCCCCGAAAATAACTACTATACCTAGTACGCCCGTTGTGGCGAGAATCTCGCTCACGTCAGTATCATCTCCACAACCATCCCCACCTATATTGATTCCAAGTTCTCTGCTAACTCCAGCTCAACCAATTGTTTCCACTCCGTCTGTAGTGACTTTAACACCGGTAATACCCTCTTCTTCAGTAATTTCTGCCATTTCTACCCCAGCAACTCCATCAACTTCGTCACCGGTGACATCACCACCACCACCTATACTTCTTCAACAGCAGCCTTTACGGCCTATTTTGAGTACTCCTCCAGGTGTTAGACCTCCTGTAATTACAATTTCCAGTCCACTAACGACGACAGCCTCAGCATCTGAAAAACAAGTGCTCACTCCTATTGTGGCCGCTACAATTGGACCTGGAACTATTAAGGCAATAATTCCTTCTGTGTATACTTCAAAAAAGTCTGACATTTTCCCTCATCTTATACAGCCAGCAACAGCTACGACAGAAGGCAATGCGTCGTCATCTATTCCTACGATTAGTATAATATCTTCAACTTCGTTGAAGCCACCTGGAGATCCATCCACTACAGAGATTTTACAGCCGCCACAAATACAACCAGCACAGATTTCGGCAGTGCAACAACCAGTTAAAATTGTAGCAACAATTCCTCCTCCACCACCAATTGTTATAAAACCAACAATTCCGACAACAACGGCAACTTCAATGGCGAAGCCAATGTTTGGACCAGGACCTGTCGGAGTGACACCAGCACCGATAGATACACCCAAGCAAAAGAAGAAAAAGGCTAAAAATCTTGGATCATCGATAACACCAGTTAAAACTTTAGCACCCTTGCCAACAAGTGGAGCTCCTCCTCCACCTCCTGTAGTTGTATCGATGTCGTCAGCTACAACTTCAGTAGCATCATCTATAAATATCATTCCCACACCAGGAAGAAAGACACCAGTCAAAAAGAGAATACCACCTCCGATGGACTCTCCAGGAAAACCAATTAAATCAATGGGAATACCTGGAATGCCTCCCAAACCAGGTAAAATGAATTCTGAAGCTATGAATGCAGCAATTGCTAGTGTGGGGGCAGCTACTCCACCAACTATAGCAGTTCCTACGACTGTGATTACGTCAACATCGACAATTTATCAAGGGCATTCTACTCCTGGAGGTGTAATATTTTCAACAACAGCTGGAACGCCACCACCTCCACCAGTAAATATTTCCAAAATAAACCAGCCTGCTCCAATAAAATCAACACCGGAAAGCATTGCTGCATCAATTGCAGCTGTAGCGTCATTCGGTCCAACCAAGTCCACACTTCCGGTGTCTTCCAAGTCGGGTATGCCCACTAAGCGTTTTATGAAGGACTCTTCTTCTGACAAGCTTGGTATGAGCAAGGATAAAATATTCTCTGGGTCCAGTATACCAACCCCAGTGATGTCCACTTCTCAACTCCCGCCGCCACCTCCTATAGTGATTGGAAAAGCAACTTTGGAGCCTCCACACCCAGTATCTCAACAGACAACGCATCAACCTCCTCCACCCCCCATTACAATACAAACAAAATTTCAGCCAGCTCATTCAATCTCAAGTTCTGGAATATCTTCAGTTCCAGCTGTAACTTTTGTTAAAGCAACAGGAACAGGTCCAGGAGCACCTCAGACGGGAACTCACCATCATGTAATGGAGTCGCATCACCAACACCAAATTCATACTCAATCAAATTTGCCAAAAAATCCTGTCATATTTCTCCCAAGTTCTCCAGTTGTCATCAAACCAACCTTTTCACATACTCAGCTACAACACCATACCACCCTGCAGCCAATTATCATGTCGAAACAGTTACAAATAGACGGACCAGTATCGTCAGTCTCGTCTTCATTGTCAAGTTCTCAACAAGCGTCAGTTTTAGTCACAGCGGCACCCAGCATGATCAAGTCGACAATGCTGCCAATTACAGTAACACCAAGTAATGTACAAGTTACAAGTGTACCTGTGTCAATAACTCCTTCTTCTATTGGGGGAGGGCCGACACTTTTATCTACGACATCGGTGTCCTTACATCCCCAGCCGCAACAGCACACACCGGCGGTAGAGCTAAAACCGGTGACAACAGCAGATCTGCCACCGTCCATTACTGTAACCAAAGCTACCACTGTGATGAAATCAATTTCTCCTGATATTGTGGCAGTTTCAAGTTATAATAGCAATATGAGAAATACCAGTTTCACTCCAGTTAAAGCAGAGGAGAGGAGCATTAATAAGGAGCCAGAAATTGTAGTGAAGCCGGCACCCGCCACAGCACAAATTGTCTTTCACACGGCAGCAGAGAGTAAAAAGGTTGAAATTGTCCATCAGCAACATCCTCCAAAGCAGGTTGCTCAACAGCATCATCACCATCCCACACCTCCTCCCACAGTTATTCTTGCTCCCACGACTGCAAAAGCGGACGTTAATGAGCCAGAAGAGAATAGCTTACTTTGCGAGGAAATTATTCCAGGGAGTCCAACAACGGGAGAGGACCCAGAGGACAAATTGGATGACGAGGAAAAGGAAATCGTCATGAAAAAGAAATCGAAACAAGAGGATGCAAACAAAAGCACCAAGCAGACACTTGTTGCTGAAACAGAGCCTGTTCGTGTACTTACACCGCCTCCACCGGTTCTCCCTCCTACATTGCCTTCTGAACTTCCCCTGGGAAGTGGGGGCAAGCCTGTAATTGTTTTGGAACCAAAATTTGGGGAGGACGCGTTGGAGGAGGAGGGTTTTATTTTGGAAGAAAGAAGTGCAAAGTTTGGGGATGACGACGACGACGATAACAAGATAATGGAAGAGAGATCGGTGGACTCTCCAATGGGACCACCAAGTGAAGGACGAGAAGCAGATTTGCCTTTCCGTGATTCCTATTCTGATGTAGGAGACCAAAGCCCTCCGTCGTCACCATCGACGACTAGTACTATTAGTACGGATAATAGCTCACGACGACAGTAAGCAAAATTACAATCATTATAATGATTAAATAAATAATAACCCATATTGCCTATATAGTTTTTCAAAATTTATTTTCAGTCATACGAGCCGATTATCTCCCACTCCAGAAGGGGGAAGTAGTAAATCTAAAGATAGTGATGATGATGACGATATGGATAGTGACGTGGGTTCAAAAAGTACACACCTTGATGATGGTACATATCTTATATTATTAATGACTTCAGATTAGACAATTAACTTGTGATTCAATTTGAAAATGGTTATTCTTCTTGGTTACACTGCAGCTGACTCCAAACATGGTTCGACGAGGGGTTCGACTCGAATTAGAAACCAGACTAGTCGAATGGGAAGATCTCCTAGTCCACCCACCAACAAAAGGAGGCGAATGATGAACAGGAGAAACAAATCTCCAGAGGAGGCTCGTTACACCCCACGTACAATTCGTACTTCCAGTGGAAGAAAAGTAACTCCGGTGGGGCGCCATGGTGAGTCATTAAGTGAAAGAGAAGAAAAGGTTAAGCAGCCACCTCCTCCTCCACCTGTAAACCTTGGAAAGCCACCAAAAACTGGCAGATACAATTTTATTCCCAATCTCAGTAAGGAATTCAATTACAAATGCTTTCATAAAAACGCAAACAACTGAAAATGAAAACCAGAAGCAATCAGCTATAAATTATTAGTAGAACGTTAAATTTTACTGATTAGTGAAATTATATTTTAAATCTGTAGATGGTATGCAGGACCCTGAACAGAGGATAGTGCTAATTTCTCAAGCAATAAATGACCTTAAAGATCAGTACCAAAAGACAAAAACTGAAGCAGCGAGTTTCGATCGTAGAGTCAAACGTTGGAAACGCCGAGTTCGAGAAAAAGGTGAGATTAGCTGTTTAATGAAAATCTGTTGCAATATTCAATCTTAAAAGTATTCTTTATAAATTGGTTTTACATCTGTTTAATAGAGCGACTTGCAAGACAGGAAGCTACTCGAGCGGCTAGTTGACGAAGACAGCAACACCAGCATCATCATCACCACATTCAAATCCCACAAAATATTCGTTTTTTAGATAACGGTGATGATGATACCTTAAAAAAGATTTAAAAATTATTACAATTTATTAGAGTGAGAGAGTAGATTTGTTTAGATTTCTATTATTGGTATTTGCATATTGCGTAATACATTATAATGGTGGAAAATAGCGTAGGTTTAGCTTATTTATTGTTGTTTAGTTAATTTTATCGTATAGTTTATGTAGCGATCTCGTTTGATATCTTGACTACTTGTGTGTGTAAATTGTTTTTTGTTGTATAAAAAGGTGTAAATATTTATACACAACGATTTGTCAACAAATGTAATGTTTCCGAAAATCGTATGAACTTTTTTATAAATGTTGATATTTTTAGGAAGCTAAGTAGACAGACTATTCTTAGATTTTACTTTCGACAAAAACAACTGCAATGGGCGACAAATATTACCAAGAAAGTTATACAGAAAACATGTACTTTGCTAACATGCAATTCTAGAAATTTTTGGAAAAAGATATTTTACACAGGTAAGATATTTTAATACTTTATATTAACTCATTATACAAACTTATTTTCAATAAGGAATGCCTATGTTTATACTTAAAGGGAATTTACGAAAGCTTTTTCAAAACTTACTCATGTACTTTTCGATACCAAAACTGTACCTTGTTGTTATAAAGAGTTATAGTATGTTAGATTAGCAAAAAAATTTCTTAATATATTATATAGAATTGTATTGGTATTCAACCGATTGACTATGTGTCAATACTAAAATAATAATAAAAGATGAAAATATTTGGTGAGAACATTGTCGGAGATTGGTAGATACCTTTTTCATGTAAAGCCTACCAACCAGTTACAAAATGATTTCGTTATTTGCTTGCCCCCTTAAATTCGAACTGGATTCATATTTCTTTGTTGAAATAAAATTTTATTTAAAAACTTGTTCAACGAATTTTTAAAACATTAAACTGTTAGTCGAGGTAGCATTGAAATATGGTGAATAATATTAAGAAAGTAAAAAAAAATTCATCTTTACACACAAAGGTAAAAATTGTATATATTAAAGTTAACTTAAGATTATCTCTTGACATATAAAAACTTTGAATGATGAAAGTAAAAGATAAAAAGGGATCTATCAATACTGATATGCAGACAAATAATGGATTTTTCTTGAATACTCGAAAAAATGGTAACACTATTACTATTGAAATGAATTAAGAAAATTTTGGTTAAAAAAGTTGTTCGATCGATTGGGGCAAAAAGATACTTGCAGAGTTGTTTTCATCCGTTGCATATACATAACATACCCTCATAAAGGCACTGCGCAGTAAATACTTTAAGTATTATATTTTGACTTGTTTGTGCCCTTTTGAATACGGCCTAAAAAAGGGTAACCAATTTTGTTGCAGCAAGGCGCGGGGCCGAAATGTCCAGGTGTTTCAATAATCGTCATCCATCCGCCGGGGTGCAGAGAGCAGGGAAGAATGACAATTGGCATGCACACACGCGCATCGACACGAGCAAGCACACGAAAAAAAGAGGAGAAAAACGTTGGTTTGGCTCCATTTAAAGGGCATAGTTTACTCTCATATAAACAAATGAAAATGAATCGAGAAACTGAAACCCGTAGTCAGCAAATTGAGAGGGGGTTAAAAGTGAACAAAAGGAAAAAAGTTGACAACAATACATAAAATGCAATATAGAAAACAATTCAGCGCTTACATGTTATCCAAGATTGGTGTTGTGAGTGGTGTGGCCCGGTGTAACTACAAAAATGGTTACCCTTGCATAATGCACTTATATTATTTACCACATCGAAAAGGGATGATAAAGAAGAAAGATTTTTTTGAAAATAAGTAGGAGCACATGCCATATGGAAAATTAGGAAGGTTCAAGTGGTGTATGTATATGTGCATTAATATGGCGTATGGATAAAAATATAGAATAACAGTTGCAGAGTTGCAAGCTTACACAACATGTATTGTACATTTGTTCTCAATTCAGGTAAGACATACAGACACAGTGTAGTATAAAAGGATAATAATAATAGTAAATAAATAATGGATAAAACGGGAACAATTTTTTTAAATAGTCAGCACACCAGTAATCAAAACGCAAGACCGGAAAGAAAGATGTGAGCAGATGTACCTACAACCTATACTATACACCAACTCAATCAACATAACTTGAGCAAGCACAAAATGCATGCATAATGCATATGTGCTAGAAGAGATTTTCTCTTGACATGAAAATTTATTTTGAATGGTGAAAATAAAAAATTAAAAAACAATTCTCCAACTGATAGAGTTGGAAGAGATAAATTTAGTTTCTCTTGTAGCGTTTTCAGTAACTGAAGCTGACTGCATGGATGCCATTATTTGAAACACAAATTTATTAGTTTCTCTTGAATATAATATCTGTAAAAATTGATAAAATCATTGAAATGGTGTAAACAAAATATTGCTCAAGTAGTATTCAATTTATTGGGGCAACGTAACACATATCTTGGCAAAGCGATGCGATGCCTACAAAGATGATGTTTAAACTCAAATTGCGTAAACCGTCCTTGTCATTATGAAACACATTGAAAACTTCTCTAACGAAATGTATATTTTCTGAATAAATATGTAACTTTCTGGGACTATTATTACATGAATTCAATCACAAATCTTCCGCTTTTTCAAGACCATCATCATTTCGATGTCGAAGCCCTGCATTTAATTATGTATAGATACATAATATGTGTAAAATCGATTATGAAATGATTTTCAATGCCAACAAACGCCAATCGAATAAAATCAAAAAATATTTAACGGGTAACATTTCATCATTGTTTCAAACACGTGTGAGTGAGGTAATTGTGAACCACATACAAGTGATATATTATCTATATATATATATATACCATAGTATGTACCTATGAATATAATAATGAAAGTAGAGTGAAATATAACAGTTTCCAAAACTGAAGAAAAATTATATTCCGAATGCAATAACTAGTAAAGATAGTATGCATACATTGTTTTTTTGTGCAATGCAACGGAAAACTACAACAAATATATATCTCTCGTCTGTCAATTGTTCCTTCCTGCCTGCCCTCTTTTTATCTCGTTACTGACAGATTCAGCATGGTACAAAATAAATAGCAGCATAACATTAGAAAATAGATTTATACACTTTTAAGTACGTGTTCACAACAATGAACAACTGAAATCATATCGTCCACGACGACCGACAACAACAGCCATTTATTATATGCATTATACAGTACAGTATTTTTTCAAACAATGCATGCTTTGTGCACCCCACGTCCCCCATTCCGTTCCGTCTTTTCCATTTATCATTTATATTACTACTTATGTACTTTGCAAAGCAAAATCTTGTAGCATGTCATTTCTTCCCCAATAATGAATAAACACGTTTAGAAACAAACACCCAGTAATAATACTAATATTTTAAATATTTTCTAATAGTTTGTCATTCTAAATTCTAGTCAATAAGAAGATATAATGCATACAATACAGATAAGGTTGCCAGCGGTGCACGAATTACCAATTACCGTGAACAAAAAAACTATGCAAAGCTAAAGATTGGCATTTTGATAACATGGCGATGGTGATGTGTAATACATATATTATTAGTTACATTACAAGTTGTAATTTACAACATAAACTGACTGATCGACCTACCACTCCATTCAAAACTTGAGCATGCATAATAAAATAATATTCAAATTTCAAAATCGAAACACTTTAACCAAAAAGTAAAGAGTAGTTACTAAACTAGACCAGTAACAGTTAACACTAAGTCATGTCTGCCAGACATAAGAAGAAAAAACCTTTTTTTCATGTTAACATTATGGTTAGTCAAAAGCTAGCTACAGACAGGCCATCACACAAGTAGAGAGGACGAAAAGAGGACTCGAGGAGAGGGGAATGATAGCCAATAGTTCTCAAAATCAGTTTTACGTACAACGACAAGATATTAATAATACTGCGATGGTAACTAGTAGGTACAAAAAATATGCTATTAATGGATGCATGCATGCAGAATCTTTTGAATATACATACACTCGTACATGTATATATTATACGAAAAAAGTTCCAAATCTTCATTGTGCGAGTTTGTATCGACAAGAGTTTGCCTTTTGTGGAAAAAAAAAAGAAATGCAAAAAGATTGTCGGATGATGCACTCTCCTCTCAATAAATGCACTAATAAGTTCCTGTTACTGAGTAAGCAATATACTTTAATTTTATTGCCACACACCACCACCACCACCAGCATGCTCATGCTGGATTAGAAGTTAAAATATCTGCCAAAAATCAACAAAACAACATCATTCATTCGTACTATTACAAATCAGAAGACGTAAAAAAAGAAGGAAAGGATGATTTAGACGCAAAAAAGCAAAGCAGAGCAGCAGAGCAGACAAGTAAAAGGGATTTTTATTTTATGCGTGCCTGTCTGCCTACCGACTCTGCCGACTACGTAATTTAATAATATGTAGCTAAGCCAAGCGCTAAACTAGTAGTAATGGTAGAGCGCAGCTTGAGCAACAACGTGTGTATCTGATTTGATGAGAGTTTTTTTGAGTACTAAGAGTACTCTTCTCCTCCACTCGGCACTTCTCTTTGCTTTCCTTCACTTTAATCTGTGCTTGTCTGTTTCGCTCTCTGTTCATATTCCTTCCTCTACTAAACAAACGAAATGAATACGACGTTCGTCCGTCGACTGTCGACTGTATTTTTAGGGAAACCAAGCCAAAGGAAAAAAGTAAGTGTATGAAAAATATTATGAATCTGAGAGAAACAGAAAGAGAGAGAGAGAGAAATGTAGTTTTAGTTTTTAGTTTATTTACCACCAAACCATAGTCATCGTATTATAATCATCATCATCATCGACAACAACAAGCACGAAGAAGCGTATAAAACTGTTGTTCTGCTCATGTTCGTCTTCATGTGTTGTTTAAGCTGTTGTGCTGCTGAGGCTGACTGGCTGCTGCTGCTGTTGCTGTTTTTTTACGTATAAGATAAAAAAAAAGTACAAACTAAACTTACTAAACTACAAACAGAGACTTGTGTCAGTATATATTTTTTCTTATTGCCGAGTGTGTGTATTCATTTCGTTTGCTATAATAATAATATGATCTTCTTCGTCGTCGTCGTCTTCTTGGCTATTTGTTGATATGAAGTATTGCAAGAATGATAGATAACATGATGATGAGGATGTTATCTTTTTTAAAAGGTATGAAATGATATGATCGGCCAAGTTGTGTGGTGAACAGAACAGGCAAGCGAGAAGAAGAAAAGTAGCTGTTGTGTTGTGATTTTATATATATTTGTACGGTAAAAGTTGAGAGAGGAGTTTGCAAGTTTGTTGTAGTAGTCTGTCTGTGTGGTGTGTGTGCGAACGAACTAAAAATAAAATGAAAAAAGAATTAATTGGTAAGTAAATAAGTTATCTTGCCTTTTACAGGTTTATAGGCAAGATTAATTGCTCAGTAATATGTGAATTGCATTTTAGTAGTCATTACTTGCTACTTTGTAAGAAAGGTTAATGGGCGTATTGATTGATTGGCTTGGCAGTGTTCTTTGCATGAATTGGTAAATTTATTGGCTGTTACAAAGAATGATATGACGTTATTGACATGTGACGATTTTTAGCACAGTTTTTAGCGTGTAATGGTAGAGTTGACAAATGCTTGAGAAGAATGGGTAATTTCAATCATTTCTTTATGAGGTTGTTGATTGTGTGGTTGACAGCAAGGTTGACAGAAACTCGGCATTTTGTTGAGAGGGTGTATTAAATTTTTGATAGACTAAAAGGACTTTATTAGTGTAGAAATATTGAAGATATTATGAAAAGTGCATTAATATTTTGTGTATTTTTCTGTTTTGTTTATATAGCTTAGTTTGTTTACCGGAAGTGGTTGTTCAAGGTGAAGAAGAAATTTCAAATTTGGGGCTGTCAGTTGTTAGAAAGAAGGCGAGAATTACATATTTTTTGCAGATAATATCACAATGTAGAAACTGAAAGTGAAGTTAATTGTTGTGTACCGTTAACAAATTATCAAGTCAAGAAGACAGTGGTGCGGTTTTAGGTTAAATGAAACACGTGGTGTTCAGTAAGAGAGTACTTTAAGTAATCATTTAAATGGGATAAACAACTCGGAGAAAGTTTTTAGAAAAACTTTCCTCGTACTTCTACCCGGTCCTGTTACCCATTCCAGGGTGATCATGGGAAATGGCAAGATCTGCGATTGTTGCATGGACTTTACGTCTTTGCTCCAATCCTGTAAGTATTTAATTCATCTTTGATTGTATTTAAGTCCTTTCGTCGACGTAAATTGAGCAGGAATGTTTTATACAAATTTGATGTGGTTTGTCTAGATGACCGTAAAAGAACCCCATTGAATCAAATCTCGGATGTAACTATTACCCGTGAAGAAATAGAAACAATAATCTTGTATTTGCAATCATGGACCCAGCGCCAATGTTCCTGCTGTTTTCGGGACGTGAAAAACTTTGAACGTTTCAATTGGGCCCTGCAAGTACTCATTCTAGTGGCTGTAGAAATCCTCAAAAACATACCTCATCCGTCACTTTCCTTATTACAGCATGCTACTGAGGCAGCTGGGACCGTTGCTTCGTCATCTACTGCAAATCCAGCGGTAGAAGGTACTTCATCGTCGGATGAGCGAATGGAAATAGACATCGAATCCACCTCTGCCAAAGAAGGAAAGGAGAAGCTGTCTAAGGAAGACAAGTCAGAAGAAAAGCAAGAGGAAGGGGAAGCTGGTAGACCGAAAAAATCCAAAACACCTGCACCATCCACCCCGAGACCTATTTGGGATGTTGAAGATAAGGATAAACTTCTCCATTTTGTAAGCAAGTTATTTTTGAACAGCTTTCCCACGTATGTGGCATATAAACAACATACCATGCAGTTGAAGTCCCAGGCTCATCATGTGGATCAAGAAATGCTGCTTACGACACAGGAGATTCAGCTGTTGAGTATATTTTGTGACATTAACGAACCGGAAGCGTCTCCCTACTTGTTCCGAAACGTTTCCTTATTTTGTCATACTGCTGGCATTGATGCACTATCGCTCAGTGTTTCTGATCAAACGCCAGAGTCCATGTCCATTCAAAGGGTAAACATTCTCGTTGGTCTTGCAACGAATCTCAAGACTTGGCTCAACTTCCAGTCATTACTCAAGTATTACGTTCCATTCCGCTCATATGTGATGTCGTACTTGTGCAAAACAGTGGATACTGACATGAAAAACAATGCAGTTGCGGTTCGTAACATGACAGAATTTATTTGGAGTGCAGTAAAGGAGCCTGTAGATGCTCACATTTCGTTCGATCGGGATGGATTGGACTTGGCGTTTAAGTATTTTCTCAGTCCAACGTTGACAATGAGACTTGCCGGTGTTAACCAGATTAACAGCCACATTAATTTGTTTAATGAATTGGTCAACTCCGAACACATCCTTGACTCTGACTTATTAGATCAACAGTTGTGCAAATGGCTACTGGATAATCAGTTAATTCAGCATATTTTTGGACCTAATCTCCACGTTGAAGTTATTAAGCAGTCCCACACAATTCTAACGTTCTTGGCAGTGGAGGGAAGAGTCACAAATGAACATGTTGACATTATGTGGCAAGCCGCTCAGCTAAAACATTGCTCCAAGCAAGTTTATGATATTCTTTCTAGTTTAATTGGTAATTTGGAGCCAGGTCCTGTTCTCCACTTGCATAACTTATTAAAAAAGCTGGAACCAAAAGATCACACAGAGCAAGTGAGTATTCTCTCAATTTGTATTAAAACCATTTACTATTTACTGCAACAGTTTTTTGCATGATTTAAATTGTACATTTTTACTTTACAGAGTTTGTACCTGGCTTCTGCATTACTTAAATTTATTTGGGCCAACACTGCTGCTGCTTTAGGTCCAATACCGTCCATGACAGGTTTGGTAGGAACTGGAGTTGGACTGGGCGTTGCAAACAAAAACCAAAGAAGGCTTCGTTACGGAGGTGGTAGTAACGGTGGAGGAAAATTTCCAGAAATGAGTTCTAGTGAAAATTCTGTCAGTGTTGATGCTAGTCATTCAGATGATGATATTCAGGTAAGATATGGTGTTGTTTTTCCAATAAATAGAGTTTCGAAAACTTTAGTTGAGTTTTATAATGTAAGTGTTCATGTGCTGTTGTTTTTAGCCTGGTTCACCTCGTGATTCTGGTTCTAAAGGTGGTGCTGGTGAAGGCAAGCGAATATACAAGACCTCCTCCTCGTATCTTTGTAAAGTTGTTCCTAGCTCATCAGACGAATCTTTGAGTAGCAATGGTGACAGTGATGAAGACCCCGACACGATGCCAGTTAGTGGAGCATTTCCACCCACAGCTCCAGCAAACATTGAAACCCACAGTGATTCAGATGCCGATGGAGAGCGATCTGGAAACGAGGATTGTACTTCTCATGCTGCGCGTAAGGGGAGGCGAAAAGTTCTTCGGCGTAAGAAGTGCGCTCCAAGTCCAAAGAAACGTACAGGCAGTGGCGGGAATGGAGAAGGGCCTACAATAACTCCAAAAAAGCTTTTTACCGGTAGTGATGCATCTCCACAAGGCGGCGTAGGAAACTCTCCAACAAACAAAGAGGATGTGCCTCCACAACCTGCAGGCGGACCCGGTATATCGCATGAAAATATTCCCATAGGAGCTGACGGAATGGTGGGGCCTGATCCACTCGAACCGAATGTGGTAATCAGTCAGTTAGGAAATTTGGTTCAGATGACTGACGCATCTCCCATGTTCCAAGACTACGTAAGCCCTCCTGATAACATGGATGGAAGTGATGGTAGCTACTCATCTCGGATGAGTAACAAATCAGAAAAGAATATGGCTGATTTTGATGGAGAAGACTCCAACTGCGACGAAGACTCGCTCATGCATTCTCTCACACAAAACCAACTGGTTGAAATGGTTGCTGCTGGAGGGGGTGTTCCACCAGGAGCTCGCGCTGGACATCATCAAGTACGACTTGCAGGTGGTATGGCTGGACCAATGTTTGGACCACGCTCCATGCGCAGATTTAATCATCGGAAAAGAAACTTTGGAAGGATTGGGTCCGGACCTGGTAGTAATTTTAACTTTCAAATTGAGAATGTGTGTCAACCTGGGCAAACATTGCTGTGGGATTTGGTGCAAGATGATAAAATTGTCCAGCTGTCAGATGGATTGGCAATTGAAGCGCAGAAAGCTCTGACAAACTTGCTTTGTTTCAGCACGGACAAGTTGATTCGATTCAAGTTTATTGAAGGATGTTTGGATAACCTGGTGAAGAACAAGAGTGTTGTAGTATCATTGAGACTGCTGCCAAAACTGCTAACTTCGTTTCAACCGTTGAGGTTGACTCATCATACTTCTCATTCCGCAGCGGCTGCAGCAGCAGCTGAAATTCATCAAGTTACATTGTGGGCGGATAGAGAACATCAAATGCTACAAAAGTTTTTCACCAATTTACAAGAGTTCAAAAGGGCAGAGAAAAATAGTCAGTCCCCATTTCCATACCATGTTCATGTGCAAGTCAGATTGGAATTTTTGTCGGTGCTGTTCTCAATTTTGAGTTCTCCGGATGATTTCAGGTACGTAAACTTTTTTTTTAATTTTCAAACAAAAAGAACCAATCTTGTAATAGTACATGTTAACGAGACCTTTCATGTGCAATGTTTAGATTGAGTCTGGAACAAGTTGATCAACTTTGGGAATGTCTTGCAACTGACGCCCGTTGTTCCGATGACCTTTTCATTTGGCTTACTGGTCAAGTCAGAATTCGGGAGCAACATGCCCTTTCCCCCGAAGCATTTCGTTATATTTTGATCAGAAAGATTCCCTCTCTTCCTCCCACTACGATAACCATGCACGCACTTACACTTTTCCAGCAGTTATGCAGCATGACAAGAATCCCTGGAATTCTTCAAGATGCGGAAACTTCAACAGCAAGTATGGACTATCTTTGGAGAATTGCACTATGTGCCAACAGTACTGATGTGAGCATGACAGCTATCCAATATTTGAATGGATACTATATTAGTAGGCAGCTAGAAAAGGAGGAGGAATTTGTAAGACGTTGCATGAGTCACTTGGTTGAAGCTACTGAGGAACTTCTTGCTCTTCAAAGCGAGTGCACTGACGATGAAGCACTTTTGTTGAAGATTCAGAGAGCCCTGGTTCTATTGAAAACTCATTTGGAGACGTTCAGAAGAAGATATGCTTATCATTTGAGAAAGTGGTTACTGGAGGGAAGAGGGGTTGGGAGTCATGCTCAGTTGGTAGGAGAAAAGGGAGCAGTTCCCATTCGAGTCGTGATTCAACCTGCTGGATACCATGAGAAGGTAACATTAGAACTGTTATCATCCGATTACGTGGCAGATTTAAGAGCGGAAGTAGCCAAGTGGTGGGAAACTGTGCAGACCAATCTGGCGCTGGAAAGATGTGGATCGTCATCAGCAACCCCGGTTCTCGGCTCTCTTCTTACGGAAGGGCCAATCAGGATGATCACTCAAGGAATTGAGTTGTCCGCAGAGTACGATGAAAAATGTTTAAGTGAGGTGCCGGTGAAGGACTTACAGTTGGTTTATGTGTCGATGGGAGCTTCTCGACCTCAAAAGAAAAGAGGTGCATCAGGTGATCATCATCCGGGACTCGAATACTCTTCAAGTTTACCACCACCACCGAGGGATAAGCTACCCGTAACTTTGCTATTGCAGCCGCAATATTTTGAGCAGTTATTTAGCTTGATGCAAACTTTATCTTCGATTAAAGTTTCAGATAGAATTGGGGTAAGCCTGTAAAATACTTGGCCTTTATATATTAATAAATATATATTATTGTAAAGCATACCTCATTACATTTTTTGAAATGTTGTTTTACAGGGTTTCATTCCAAACACCAAAGCACAAGTTCTCTCTCGTCGTGTTTGGGATATTTTGATGCTTCTGCCAACAAATCCCTCCATCAACGAGGGCTTTACAAACATTGCGGGTGCAGACAGCGCCACTCTCCGTAATTTATTGGATCCTCACTCTCCACAGAAACTAATGTACTCATTATACATTGTTGAAGCCCTTGTAAAAATAATCCCACCAAAAGCAAAAGATTCTTCTGGCAGTGATGGTCCTTCTGTGACATCTTGGAGACAGCAGTTTGTAGAATGCAGCGGTCTTCGCCATCTCTTTGACATATTTTCCTCTGGACAACTGGAAACAATAGAGAATGGCGATTGGAGTGAATGGAAACAAGACTGCTTGGCCTCTCTTCTCAAAATACTCTGTTTTTTGGGGGTGGTCAGCGATGACTCAGAGTGTCTCAGTGATCAGTTGTACGACGTAAATGAAGGTTCCCCAAATAAGAAACGAGTGAGCAATGGCAGCAGTGGTAGCAGCAACAAAAGGAGAAAGATCTCAACGGAGAAAACTCCAATCCCGAGACTGAACGATACAATGTTGGTGATGATGGAAGAGAGTGGCGTGGTTATGACCAGACTGACAAATATTCTCCAAGCTTGCTCCCTTCCCAGAGATCCCAACCACTACAAAACAGGATTCTGGGGAAGGGCTCAAGTGGTCCACTACGCAATGGCAATGCTCGTTTGCTGGGCATTTTCTTGCGACCGCGTACGCTCTGCGTTGTACCTGCAAAAGGATTTTCCAATATGGCTTCGTCGTTTGGTGTTGGAAGACCCAGAACCTTCAGTAAGGAAGGAGGCGTGTATCGGACTCTACAGACTTTGTTTGGGCACTTCCACAGATGGAAAGACTGGATCAGCTTTCAGTCCTGAATTGATCAGTCATCTCCTCAAGTGTCTCACTGCGTCTCTATCTATAAAGCCTAGTTATAAGATGGAGATTCCTTTGCATCCCTATATTGATGAACCCAAGGATTCATATGGACCTGCATGCAGGGATTACTTTTGGTTGTTGGGAAGGCTCATTGACTCTCTTGATGGAAGTAAGGCGGGGAATATTGAGAGTCCTGTGGATCTCAATGAGCTTGCCCTGACTTTGAGCGAGGCGATTCTCAACAGAGAGTACATGGAAGCGAGACATAACACAATTTGTGATGATGGTTTAGTTGGACTGTTATCCGTGATGACTGTTGTGATGAAGCACAATCCTCCGTTCAAAACTAGCAAACGTAGTTTCCCGATGCAGTTGGATATGGGTGGCTACGTTGAAAAGACGCTAATGCCGCAGCAGTACCAAGAAGAGAAACAGAAAAAGAAGAAGGAGCAGGCAGAACAGCAAAAGGAGAAGAACATTGACAACATGGAAAAGAACAAAACAACCTCGGATGAGAAAGTCGAAGAAAATGAGCAGGAAGTACCGGATCAGCAAGGGCCGCAACATTCAGATGAAACGTACGCCCCTGAGGAGGATTACTATTTATATGAATTGATTGGGGTTACAGTGCACACCGGCACTGCAGATGGAGGTCATTATTACTCATTTATTAGAGACCGCTCGCCACAAAACAGGGATAAATGGTACCTATTCAATGATGCTGAAGTGAAGCCTTTTGATCCTAATCAACTGGCAGCAGAATGTTTTGGAGGGGAAATGAGTACAAAGACGTATGATTCTGTGACGGATAAGTTTATGGACTTTAGCTTTGAAAAAACCAACTCGGCGTACATGCTGTTTTACGAGCAGTGTCCTCCTCTACAAACGCACGAAAGTGGAGAAAGTGCTCAGAGCCAACAACAATTGATGGCGTCACAAATGATACCTTGTTTACCTGGAGGGTCATCGTCTGCGATGAAAATGGGTGGATTTTTGCCAATGATGTTGGGACAGTTACCTAGCAATGTGCCATCAACATCCTCTGCGATTGTGGCGGCGGCAGCAGCAGCAGCTTCCCAGCCAACAATTGAGTTAAACAAGGAACTGGAAGATTGGATTTGGCATGATAACACACAGTTTCTCAGAGACAAAAACATTTTTGAGCACACTTATTTCAACTTTATGAGTCACGTGTGTGGACAAATTCCTCATAGTTTGGTGCCAAGTCAAGAGGATGTGATGTTGTTGGCTGCAAAGTTGAGTGTTTCCTTTTTTCTAGAGACTTATATCCATGCCAAGGAGAAACCTATGATGCAATGGGTTGAAATGATAACAAAGCCATTGGTAGCATCCCAACCTGCAGCAGCTTGGTTACTGGATCACATGGCAGAGACGTCGTTTTGGCTAATAAAAATATTCCTCAAATGTCCCAATCAGATGGTTAGACAAATGTTTCACGGACTGTGTATTCATGTGATACAGCAATTACGATCCAGACATGTGCATTTATACTTGAAAATGCCAGAGGCGCAGCAATCTGATCATCCGGATGATGTGGATTTGGTTGAATTTGGGAGTTACTCTTGTGTTACCAGATTTTTCAAATCACTGTTATCATTGGTAAGGAACTCATCAATTACGTTGGCAATATTGCTGTCAAGTTAATAATAATAATTACGTTTGTGAAACTATTATATGATGACTGATTATTCATTTTATCATGTCGCAGCTGGAAGGTGGAGCAAAATCACATCTGAAGCATTTGACCGAGTACTTTACAATATTGCATGACTTTAGTAAAATGGGGGACGAAGAGTGCCTCTTTTTGATTAATATACAAGCCATTTCAAAAATGGTCAGCTTTTATCTTGGAAACAAACGGGATGAATCTGTAAGAATGCTGTCAAATTTCTTTGGGAGTATATTTTGGAAAAGTTAACTTTGTTAAAAATTGTACATAATTTTGTCATGTATTTAGGCTGAGCATGCTACTGATGAGGAGGAAGATGAAGATGAGATTGTCTCGATCCCAACTGAAAAGAACAGAGTGGCATCCCTTGAAAAGATGATTTCTCTTGTAGCCACTCTTGTAGAAAAATCCCGCGATGACACAAATAGCTTAAGATTATCTGCAAGTGACATGATGGCGTTAACCGGTGGAGGCAAAACGTTTTCTTTCATTCTTCAGCAGATTCGGGATGGTATTAATTTCACGAGCACTAGGAATTTGATATTTTCCCTGTGTCGATGGGATGAAAAGTTGGCAGAAAGTATTGTGTCAAGCATTTTTCAAACTATTCAAAAGCATCCTGATGTAAGCTGTTGCTATTGGCATTGCTAATTTTACACGGGTATGAAAACGGTTTCTGGTTATTCAAGTTATATTTTATGTGTTTTACAGATATGCCAACCGTACTTTAAGGTGCTGAATCTCCTAGCAGAACTAGTCTCTGGTCCTCCAGGAATGCCAAAGTTCACAGAGCTCATTTTAAATCGCATTCTAGACGTTGCGGACATTTGTGCTTTCCCCACGCTGGAGTGGTTGAGTGCTCAAGTGCCTCGAAACAAAATTGTGCATCAGTGGTGCTTACAGAGCATGGACACTTGGGTAGAGCACTTTCTTATTGCACATACAAATCAGCGTGTACGAAACGCGGCCGCATCTCTACTCGTTTCCCTCGTGCCGCACGCTCAGTTTCGACAGGGTTACCGGAGTACAAAATTCTACATGGGGCATCATCCTCGTGGCGAGATTATTGTTTTGCCACCAGATGCTCAAATGATCATGCATGAGATATATCTGAGGCTGCTGAATCTACTCAAGCCGGCCAAGCATTACACCGACATTTCCACACATGGAACTTCTAAACTAACAGCGTACTTTGCGGTGCTCACCTACTTCACCATTTCGAAAGTTGAAAAGCTGACGGTGTGTAAAAATACAGCATATATATTTTATTATAGGTAATTATTAAAGCATTTTTAAAATTACGTTGTTGTAAATACCGTGTATTTTTTTAGTTTGGTGCTTACTTTCTGGATCTGTGGAACTTATTTCATCCAAAACTATCTGAGCCAAGTATTCCTTGCCATCATAACAAACAAGCTCTTCTCACATATTGGCATCATGTTTGTCTGGACTGTCCGGAAAACATTCAGAAAATCATTTGTAATCCAGTCGTTGTTAAGCAAATAGGTTTCAATTACATTCTTGCCGATCACGAAGACCAAGAAGTTGTCATGTTCAACAGAAACATGCTACCAGCTTACTATGCCATTTTAAGAATGTGCTGTCAGACGTCAAGAATGTTTGCGCTACATTTGGCTAGACATCAGAATATTACCTGGGCTTTCAAGAACATTAGTCCATTTCCTACTCAGTACAATGCCGTAAGTTTATATGTTTATATGGCCATTATTAAAACATGAAGAAATATTATTTCCTATAGCGTTCACTGCTTTTATTTTTTCAGGCCGTTGAGGAACTATTCAAAATGATGCAAATTTTTGTGAGCAAAAACAGCGACACAAACGAGCAAGAGATTATGGAAATAAATCATTTCAAGCGGGGCACACTACAGCTTTATTTGCAAATCTTGGATGGACGATCCAACTGGGCCACAATGATTTCTGCTTTCCGAATTCTTATCGAAACCGTTGAGGATCGAATATTTGTTGTGGCGAATAATGGGTTGTGCTTGATATTCGAAGCGTTGCATGTGCTCCATACTATGCATCACGAGGCGACAGCCTGTCACGTTGTAGCTGAAATTGTTGAGCTTCTCTCAGTTTTAACTGAAATTCTACGTACCTTCCGTCCCAAAGACTTGGCTCATGGGGGCGTTTCGCTTTGTAGTATTCCTGACATACAAATTCATCGTTTCATTTTAAATTCGAAGGAATGGCCAAACATTCTGAGCAAGTTGGCTACTCTTCTCAATACGTATAATCATGGGGACCTGAGAAATGCTGCGATTGGTAAGATAGACTGTTTATGCACCGTTTTTTATTGTTTTAGATCATACAGTAATCGCAAATTTCGTAGGTAATAATGTTGCAATAACAATGTTGTAATTTCAGAATGTTTAATTGAGTTCCTGTACACAATGCCATTGGACACATTACGCACTTTAGTACCTTTAATGGTTCATTGTCATTCTGCATGTCAAGATGCACAAACATCTGGGATGGGGCCACCGCTTGGACCATATTTTCCCAAGAGATCTGCTTCCCATCATCATCACAGTCATGTTTCTGTCAAATCATCGGTAAGACCTCCAAGACCAATGCTGCAAATGGCATTTCCACATTTGGGACAAGAGACTGCAAAGGTAAACTTTTGAAAAAAAAAATTTTTAAATCAAGTGATTCATATAATTCATTAAAATAATTATTAATGATTTGATTTGTGTACTTTATTGCTCTTTGTTACTTACTTTTAGGGATTGGATGAAGAGTATGATCGCCTACTACACGATTTTTATAGCCAGTACCATGTATTCATTGATCTAATGTGCCGTGTAGCATTTATGCGAGAGTGCGTCAATCAGGAATTAATCACGTTGAGTGCGATGGTGGGCTACGAGGCAGCACCTCTTCATTTTGTTCATTTTCCCAAGTTATGGCTGGAGGTGCACAACACTCCGAGTCTGGACCGGAAATACATTACGATGCTAGTCAATACTAATTATTTTACGGATTATGTTGAACTCGTCATGCTAGAGGAGAGATCTTGTCTCGCGAACATTATGATTTTTAATTTTCTTGCCACATTTTTACCTAAAGTATGTTTTTTTCTTCTTTTTGTACTGCACTTAAATTTGGAACATTTGTTTCCTGTTGGAAAACTAACACATAATTTTTTTGTCAAGGTATTTGAACAAGTCGGCACAACCGACCAAATGTGTAAGGTTCTACTTACTATTGTCATGGACATGGAGAGTCGAATGGCGAAACAAGTAATGGACATTGAAATGCACGCAATCGGCATCCTGGGTGATTTAAAAGCGCTCACATTGTTCTACGTTCCCACATGCCAGGCAAAGGGTCCATGTAAAAATCCCTTACCAGCTCCTGCGCCATCAGTTCCATATCTTCAGAAAACTCTTAGAAAATTTCAAGGCTATTTAGACACGGTAATGCAGAAACGTATCCGTGAGTCAATGAATCGACAGCAACGCCAAGGTATGGGTTCTCCAGATGCTGTTCCGTCAAAAAAGCGCAAGTTGGATGGTAGTGGAGGCAAACCTGGAAGCAATACTGGCAACGTGGAGAATATTTGCAAAGAAGGTCCATCCTCATCATCGTCAGTCAAAGAAGATAAGCCTCATTCGTCCTCTGCTTCTTCCTCATCATCCTCTACATCTTCCCCTTCACCATCGCCAGTTGTGAACGAACATGCCATGCTACCGGATGCGGACACTCAAAGAAATTTCATCACTCAAGATTTAATTACTCTTTTGCTGGCAACAATTGATACTTTACTTCGAGGTTTATTGTCAGCCAATCAAGGAATGAGCATGGAAAGTGACGAGGAAGAGGATGTGGACGAAGGAGATGAAGGTCCAATTATTGATGTTGATGGGGGTGGTGCTGGTGGCGTATGCAAGGACAAGGATGAGTCTGAATCTGTATCGAAATTGCCACAGGAACCGGATCCTCCTAAAGGGGCTGAGAACGTTGTAAAAACTAAGGTAGAGACTGAAATGGAAAAGGTTGAAGAAGTTTATTCTACAAAAGAGAAAAAAGCTGATGAGGGAACAGTAGATGAAATCTCCATACCTCCTCCTGTTGATTCAACCGAGTCGAAAGTAGAGGAAAAGGAGAAAGTGAAGGCGGATGATAATAAAGAGAAAAAATCAAAGCAAATGGATGATAACACCACTGACCCGTCCAATAATGGTCATTCTCTCGCTAACAACAATTAAGTACTGATATGTTGTAAAGAGTTCTCTAAAGGAATGCATTTAACGCTGAGGTTGGCATTTTGTAGTAATACTAGTGCTATCTATGTATGTATACATAAAAACGGTTTACTAATAATAATGTTAGACTTTTTTGAAACTTTTTAAGAAAAAAACTATTAATTATGTATATGTATACTTCATGTTTAAAAAATCATCTACGAATGATGCAAGCAAAAAAAGTTTAGCCAATGAACAAAGAGAAACGGTGCTTTTAATACAGACGGAAAAATTAAAAAACTTGCGTTTTTCTCACTCTATAGTCGACTTGATTTAGTAAGTTAATTAATTAAATTATCTTTCATGACTATTGAATAATGCCAATTTCTGCTTTATACTGTAATATTATTACTTAAATCGAGTATTGTTTCGAAATGATCAGTAATGTAAAATATGTTAGGCATTATTACTATTTATGTTAAAAAATAAAAGCAAATGGTGTTTCTATATTGTTCAACAACTCAACGTGTAAGATGAGATGGCCATAATTTGATGTGTTGATTGATCTAATTTACCAATAAATACTAAAGTTGATTCTTATAATTTCGTAGTAATTTGAAGTATACATGCAGTACATGAGTGAATTTACAAATATTTTTATCTACATGAAATATGAGCAACCGATCGATGGTTTCGGCAAAATGCGATCAATCTCAACTTGGTTGAAAGATTGTTATTTACAGAAACGTATTAAATTTTCACTGATTTTTTTTTTCATTATATAGCTTTTTAGTTTCATTAATATATACATACATATATTTGGTTATTTTTACGGAAGAATTAAACGGCCAGCATTTATGTGTTTATCGTTATTATTTTGAGTTGTCTAGTTAGTTATTATCAACAGCGTGTAATTATAATATAGTTAGCAAACAATGTTATCATATATTAGGTTAGTATATTAAATGCGTAGTAAATCTTGTAAAAAGCGTAGAAAAAATGGAATATTATTGTGTTATTAATTAACTTAATTAAAAAGATAATACTCGGTGATGGTTGCTGGTTTCTTTATGTTCAAACTAAACGGAAAGAATAATATGAAATTAAAGAAACGTGTGTGCAAACCAGTTTTTTTTTCGTTTTTTCCTGTAAACTCTATTAAAAAGTGTTGATCGAGTCCATATGATGGTGTGATGATTATTATTATAATTATTATAATATCTGTATGATGAAATGATTATAATAATAATAATAAAAATATAATACTAATTATAAAGTGTTATATAACGAACGTATATATCTTTGGGACATTTCAAAATTGCCCTTTATTTATTTATTTCATTTATATAATTTTTAGGAATCATCATCGTCATCAATATATAACATAATATTGTTTGAAATCGTTAATCGTTACTGCTATAAATATCCATTTCATCCTTATTCATTCTAAACAACTACTATATATTCATTTAGTTATTAGTGAATACATTTTGTCAAATATTTCATGTCGTGAATCGTATTCCATTTGTATCGTCGTGTCTATATCTACATAATATATATCATTCTCCCACTCCAAGTTAAAACTCTTTCTTAAATGCATACATAATATTTTTTTATCTAGATTACGGCATCTAATTTACCTAGTGCATGGTTACATTCATTATTACGATGTGATTTTTTAAACACGTTGACAGTAGTGCTATATAAATCTTTTTAGGCTACAAATTGAAAACGATAAATGAAAAAAAAGATTAAAAGATTTGGGGCTTCACCAAACATGTCGTATAATATTTACTATACTAGTTTTTCACTTATACACAATTATTATCTCTCTTTTACTCTATCCCAATGAGCTCTCTCCTTCACTTTGTTATCATCAAAATATTAAATATCATATTTATTGTGATTTGTGCTCTTGCATTTCTATGAATATTAAAATACATTATATTAGCTTTCTCATCAGTAGAAGCTATATAGCACATCCAAGCATATTTTAATGCGTCAGCTTTAATAGAAAACAGGATCAAGTTTTTGCTTAAATTTAAGAAGAGAAAGGAAAAATATTAATTCTCCATGTTAAATGATAGATACATTATAATAGCTACGCTTTTTTAAAATAAATGAGACCTTTGCTGCAAATGTTTTGTTTTTTTAGTTTTATTTAATCAGGTACATCGAAGGACACGTTGTAATGTAATAATAGTAATATTATTTAAATTGTTACACTTTGCAAATTAATGAAATCGCCATTCGTATATCTTATATCTAAACATTATAGTTTTACGTTTAATTATTATGATTTTTATATACGGTTTTACATCCATTTCTGTGCATTTCTATAAGAAATTTATGAAGAAAACAGCAATAACAATACTTTATTATAGTATCTGGGCGTTCAAGTATTTTTGCACACGTTTGCGTGAATGCGTGAAGAAATGAGAAATCTCTTACTTGCAGTTTTTAAATAAGTTAAGGTAAATAACACAAGCATGTTTGTAGACAAGTTCATCGTAAAAACTAGGCTGTGTAGCAATTGTCTGTCATTGCCACTGTATATAACAAGTTTCAAAGTAGAGCACCCTATTTAATCGCTTTAAAAAAAATTATTGTGTATCGTTTTCCAAGTAGTAAATTTTTTAATTTATTTGACAACCTGACAAACTGATAATAATTTGTTTACATGCCTGTTTAACAAAAATGTAATTAAATGTCTAAGTGTCCATGTTTCCACTGTCACTGTCAATTATCATCATCATCAACAAATCAGAAAGCAGAGATCAAAACAAAACTTTGCTACATTATTACGTTCAGAAGGTAGTGATCGATCAAATTATTTAAATTTTTTTGCATTTCAAACGATTTCTTTATAAAGCACGGACTTGTTCATTGTTGTTCATTTTGCAAACTGTCATGCCATATGCCGCACTTTAATGGCCAGTTAAATATTAATTCAAATTACAAAGTCAAAGGTCAGGCCAGCTGCCTTGTTATATATTTATATAATTAATTTCCTAATTCCAATATAGAATAAAAACACTCAACATAAAAAGTTTACGATATAATAATAATAATATGTATTCCTTATATAACAATCAAGTTTAAATGTAGTAATAATAGTATATACCTAAGATGTCTACATGCATTCATTTTATTCATATTATTTCCTATAAAATGGTTTTTCCGACATCTTTCCTGAGTGTATGCTACAAAATACATACATAAATTTTTAATTCAGTTTGATCTTCATTTGCTCAAAACAGCTCACAAATATATGTGTATATATGTAGGTATGCATATTTTTTGTTTTATTTTTATATATTATACCACAAGATTAATTGCTATCTTTTTTTGTATAAAATCATTAAAAAGTTCATGCAAACATAGCTTAACAATTACTATTATTAACAAGTTCAGTGAACTTTCTCAAGAGAAACAAAAAATAGGTAATTAAAGTAAGTGAAAGTACAAGCACAATACAACAGAGAAACTCATGCCATTCAACTCTACTTTCTCAAACTTTTCCACGTTGTTGAAAAAACAATTGTACACTCTCTTCAAGATCAAAAAGTCTCGCTACTTCTAGCTGCATTCGCCTTTTTTCCTTTCACCTTCACCTTTTCAATGCCCGGCCAGTCTGCTTTATTAATGCACTTTTTTAAACTTTCATTCTCTTTAATAAAAAAAGTAATCCTGTATGTGTGTTTGTATGTATTTATATTTTGTGTTTGTTTTCTTACTCAGTACTATAGGCTGAGTACAGAAATAAAGACAACACCGAGTTACATCCTATTTAATTATAAGATTTTAAAAATTATTTTTATGGTAGTATGTAGGTATTTTTTAACTGTGTACTTTTTAGTATGTAGTACATACTACAAAGATTTATGTACAAAATACACAATTTCACAAATAATGCATTTATGCATACACTTATTATAATTATTAATTTTGTTAACGTTAAAAATTATTATGTATGACATTTTATTTGAAATATCAATAATGTACATGTACATTCCAGTCTTACATTCATACTTTGTTGTCCATAGTTATACATTTATAGATAGTTTATATTTTTGTTATATTCGTTTATCTTTTTTAACAAATTTGTCCTTTTTGTACGACCAACTATCTAGTACATTCATCAATTTCCTTATCATGTGACTTTCAGAAAACTTTCACTTTTCTTTTTAGTAATAATAGGACTGCTGTAATAATACCCATGCTTTTTAATTAACACAATAATTTTATATGGCTTTTCAATTCTCATTATAACTTAATTTTACCAACAACTGCTTACATTTTGCCGACAATTTTTTTCCCTTCTCACCTCTTTGTTATTATTGGGTAATTTGATAAATATATTTACTTATGAATTATGCATATACTGAAAATTTTGAAAAAAATTATTCGATTTATTACTCGTCTAGTATTTGCTATAATATGAAAACCCGCATGTGTATGCTCTCACCGCAAATGTTGGCTTTATTTTTTTATTAATAATTTTTTTTTATAAATAAACTGTCTTCAAGTTTGAAGTTTTGATTAATATAATTTAATAAATAATATGAATATAGGTAGTATATTTACTGCAAAATATACTAGTTTGAAAATCACAATAAATTTACTTTGTCACAGCTATCAGTGTCACTATATTAAATGCATTATTGGAGAAAGTTTTTTTTACGTCACAACTATCTTCAACTTTACCTATTCAAATCCCAACTTTCCCCTGACACTTTCTTTACTTTCATAGCAACACTTATCACTTTACCTACCTTCAATATATACATATATGTATGCATACACCATCCACTGTCTCGTCTATCATTCAGTCAGTCCTTTGCCTCTTAGTTACTTACATTCTGCTGAGCAGACACTTTCCTTTCACTACCCAATGTCATGTCTTCCGTATCTTCAAAAATCTGTTAGTCATCTAGCTGTTTGCACGGTCGCCTTTATCATAGTTTTGTTTGACTTTGACCTTCCCATACATCTCCAATAAATCACTAAACGCGTGTGGCACGCCACTACTACACCTCTTTCCAATTTAAACAATTTGTCAAGTTGTATTATTAATTAGGTAGTTACTTATTTCATTTTGCATCTTCAAATATCATCATTCATACCGTCAACGGTTTATTAGATGAGTGCTATTTTTATATATTCTATATAGAATGTTATGTATATATATTTCTTATACATTTATAAATCAATATTTTAAAGTTAATTTTTTTCCAATCACACAATCCTATACGCTTGATTTATTTATAAACGTAATAACTGTATGTAGTTGTAAGGCAGCATATCATTGACAATTTTAAATTTAGCATTACTACATATTTTTGTTTGCAGTAAAACTTTTATACATGGAGTAAAGTACCATACTATAAACAATATATGAGAGTTATATAAGAGCTAATAAAGTTGTTTGAATAAAATATTCATATAAGCTTAATATATATTTATATAATAGCCTATGCAAAAATGATAAACCTATTTAATATACTTAATAATATGCTTTCTCTTGCAAATCATGAATGACTGTAAAAATGCCAACTTTCACTTCACTACCTACATACCTTTAAACCGTTAGTTAAACCATTACCATTGTTAGAGAGGGATGCTAAATGAAGGCTATAATATATTTCATCCCAACACCACCAATATACATTTAGTCTAAAATATATTTTTACGTTATGTATGTTGTTATGGTATTTTCCCATTCGCCCTAATAATTACATTTTTACATGAGTTACTCTTACTATACTAACAAATATAGTAATACAGTTTGTAAATTAAATTTTTTGTTCATGATTTTTTTTAGAATGGCGAGTTCATTTTGATTACTAAATAGCACATGCTACTTTTGTACATCATATTACGTTGCATGAGATGATAATATGATGTCTAGCTAAAACCCCTTCTTCCATCCTTTCTCTATCTTTCTCTTTCTTTATTACTTACATAATATTTGGTTATCTAATTTGTACAACTTTTTTCAGAGATAAAGGTTAAATAATTATATAACTTAGCTTTAGTTTAAATGTTTGTATACCCATGACCTTTTCTTTTTTTTAAACTTTCCTTTCATCATACCTTTCAATATCTTTGTGTGAAGATGATGTATTTTTTTTCTTTCTTGTCGTGTTCGCGTTATTGAAAGTGTAGCCCAAAAAAATGTGCAAATGCAATAACATGCTATTTTTTATTCAATGGGAGAAAATGTTTACCTTTGTGGTACTTCATGTTATTATAACAGCTTCACAAAAACAGCTACCTACTCATAGCATAGAAAAAAATGCAAAAAATGTGATTATCTTGTATGTAATTACGAATGTCAGCGCATTCTAGCACAGTGGCGACGTTTTCAACAACTAATTATATGAGCTGAAGCCTATTAACTTGTTGTGAATAATAAACTTTGATGAAAAATGAACGCAGTACAAGCAATAAGGGGGTTTTCGATTGTTTGCTTAAAAATAGTTATTGTTGAATTTGTAAGTATATTTCAACCGTGTTCATTACATGACATTTCCGTATTTTGGTATGTAGGCATTTATGTATATTTTTACTATATATAAATCATGTAGGCAGTACAAGTGTCTAAAAGAATAGTACGCTTCCGTTCAAATTTCTTTAACGATGATAATTCTAACATCCCTCTTATTTGTCTGATCTGCTGGGAAAATATCCTTTTACTCGTACCAGAAAGAGTGTTTATATATACGCTATAAAAAAGGCGGTGGGTGGGCAGTTATGTTTAATTATTCCATTTTTTGGATTATTATTTTATCATTACTCTATATTTAAAAGTTAATATATTTTTCAAATTTGCACGCATCAAAAAGGCAAATGGTTTACCATTTTTTTCATTTTGAAAACAATTCTCTTAAAGCATTATTTTGCATTTTTAAATGCGTGGTTACTTTATGTAACTCAAGGCTTAATTTCACTTCAATATTAATTAATATGCTCATTTAGCTAATTTAGTTTTAACTGTACTTGCTTATTACAATAATAATTTATCGTGTATTTAGATGCAGTACCATATTATAGCACGTAATTTGAGGGGTGCGTGTTGTAGGGAACTGCAAAAAGTTGATACTCCAATAATTTTATGTAGACATTTTAAATGAAAATAAAAGTTCAAAAAAATTAAAAATAGTAGGTGTAAATAACGTTCACACTATACTTTAACGTCTAACAATTAGCCGCTTTGCGAAGAATTTTATTTAAAATCGAAATTCGACCGAGTGAAATAAAAAATAGCTTTTTTCTCTTGCGACGATGTTTCAATAATTTAAAGTTTGTTTATTACGAATGAACGGATGTGCATAATCTATTTTTATAAGATTTGTTTTGGTTACCTTTACTCACCAAAAAATGTATGTATACTGAATACTCGTTCCACTGCGTTTCAACGGATAGGTATTAATTCTCTATGAATTTCGCCCCTTTTAGACAGAACGCCATTGTTTCGGTCTACAATACGGACGAATATTGTTATGGTTGGGTTTTGCTAACGCGTAATTATCCTTAAGCCGCAATGTTGATAAATAAATAGTTGGTATTTTTTTCTTTTTCGGTTTTGCGCTGCTGGAGTGGCGGTAATTGACAATAAGATAAGGATTTTACTCTTTCTTATGGTATGTGCCTGATTTTGATTTGATTTCATTAGATGCAATAATCTAACGAGAAGTTGTGCTTCAATTTTGTTAGTGCTACTTTCCAATATTTAAAAGGACAGTTATAGTATTTTTTGGGGTTTTTATGGTATGCATTTCTCAATTTTCCTGGTTTTCACAGTTGCCAAAAAAATGATGTAGATGAAGAGAGTTGTATGTATTAATATTCTCCTCGCTTGTAGTTACTGCTTTGGAAATAGATTGAGTTTCTCGCAAGAAAAGAATGGTTCAACGGAAGTGTGCTTCCAGCATTTCGATGAACAATTTGTTCATGGTCACCTTTCCATCTCGTCGGACGTTTAACCAAAATCGCTTCATTGCCAAATCCGCTTGTCGTAGACTGGGCAGGCCGAGTAAAAGGTTGTTCAGATGCGATGTGCTGTTAGTAGGTCTGTATTGCAATTTGAAGGTATTTTTTGGATCAGTATAAAATTGAAACGAAATGAGCTACAATTTCATTGAGAGATTTATTCTTGTTAGTTTACTTTACCTTAGAACTGAGACACAGTCTCCGAGCGACCCCATGATACTGTCCCTGAGTTTCTTTACTGACGGATAGTCTTCAATGCGGGTGTCTGCATTCACAAGTACTAAAGCTTTGAGAAGACAGTATTCTTCTTTGAGAATTCCTGTTCGATCCAACCGCTCTACAACTTGCATGCACTGCGCATTTTGATACCAAAACAAATTGAAGAATTGACTAGTTTGAGGGAAAATCTTATTATTGACTCGTGGATTTGTCTTTTTGTATTTTAACTTACCGGTTGGAATAATTCAAAGGCTCCACATTCCCTGGCCTGTTTCTCGTCTAGACTGAAATCGGACGCAAAGATAAGTCTCCCTGACATGTTCACAGATCTATAGGCCAAGGTCAACGTTAAAACTTCTGCCCACGTCGCTTGAAGAATTCTCATTTGATCGTTGAGGGTCAAATCCGTAAAACCTATTTTTCATGAAAGCATAATTTGAGCTGTAACAAATTTGGCAATCAATATTTTTGAATACAAAAAAATATTATTCATCGCTTGCCTGGTACTTGTTTTGCCCAACTAATCGTCGTCACAATTTCTCTATCGTACAAGTCACTGAGGACAGTCAAAACTCTGAGTTCTGGTGCAGCATTTTGCAAGAGGGAGCTTCCAGTGTCAGGTGACACCGCGCTTGGAACCTCTGGTTCGCAAGATTTCAATGATCCCAAAATTTTAATGTCTTCCAGAGTCGGCTTTTTAGGAAGAGCAGTTTGAACAGGGTACGGGACATCTGAGCATCTCCGGTACTTTTGACGACCACCTCTTACTCGATCCAAACGAACACCTTCTTTCAGCATACCCATTCTAAGACACTTTTGAAATCGACAAGCTTGACACGCTTTACGTCGTCTCTTGTTAATTTCGCAATCATTGGACGCAGGACAAGTGTACTCGATATTTCCCTGAATGGTTCGCTTGAAAAATGCCTTGCAAGCTTCACATGAAGCAACTCCGTAATGGAATCCAGACGCAGTGTCCCCGCAAACAAGGCAGAGTCTCTTGGGACCTTCGCTGTCCTCTTTGCCCGTCTCCTGGAACAGGCGGTACTGTGAGGTTATATATAAAAATAGCATGTTTTCTTGCAAACAAAACGTAAAAACGGAACAAAACGGACAAAAAGAACAAACAAGCAGAGAAAGCCAGAAAGAAACAAATCTAAAAATATTTGAAAAAATAAATTACCTCAGCGCGACTGGAAAGGTTGAGATCGCCATTGGACTGCGTCGTGGAAGAGCAGAAATGTCTATCTGGAGAATCAGGAGAAGTAGCCGAGTCATAGCCACTTTTTCTCCTTTGATGAGGATGTTGATGGTGATGTGTTGGAGGAGGTGGGGGAACGTGCGAATGATGAGAACCGATAACTGGCACCGGTGTCAAAGGTGTTGTTGGTGTACTGGGTGTAGACCCCAGTCCAGATGTACCACTTCCACTGCCACCATTATTGCCACTTCCATCCAATGAGGTTGCAAATCCACATAGGAACTCAGTCTTGGGGGAATTTGTCGTCGTTGCTCCTGATGAGTGAAAGGTCATGCTATTCGTATCTGTAGCTGCTGCTGATGCTGTAGTTGTTGTAAAATCCATACCATGAGGATCTGCATGCAGTGGCGTTGTACAAGCTGGAGTTGTCGTAGAAGACATGGTTGGTGACATGGCAGGGGATGAGAATGCTCTGTCAACGGGAGAGCCGGAGTGCCCTGGCGAAAATGGACTCCCCAAATCCTCCTTTTTTATTACCGGTGAAAGCGGCATCATTTGTCTACCACTGTCATCTTCAGCCGCCATCAATACCTACATCATACAAAAATAAATTTGTATAAATTACAATATTTTTTTACAAATTTCATAATCAATTCTTCAAAATCAATCATGACATGCATGTTTTCCATGAAACAGCCAATTTTTTTCCATCATTTATTATTACTACAATTTATATTTCCATTTCACACACAATACAATTCAATTTTTAACCCTGAACCCGGTCAAGTCAAGAGCCAAGAAAAACTATACAAAAAATTGTGTATTCTTTTTCCTTGTCACCGTCAGCGTCATCATCATGATCAACAATAAATAGCATCATTCTTCTTTCAGCTTTATTTTTTAGCAAACCAGACTCATATTATTATAAGCAAGTAAAGCAGTACTTCCAAGAGATCTTTTGATAGATAACACGTTGCCTAATTTATTATGTATTCAGTGTTAGTCATGCATGGATGAATGGAGAGAGTCTTACTTTTACTCTGTGTTTTTCTCGTAATACTCCAATACTTTTTTTAGCATGTCTCTGTACAGCAATAGCATAAATGATAATAATGATGATGGTAGTACTATAATATCACATACATATAATATAAAGTTCACAAGAACTTCATGTCATGATTCTTAATGTGAACTAGGAATATAGGTACCTATGCATGTATGTATATTTTCAGTATATAGTCTCTGTATACGACTTTAGATACAAACAACTATAAACTTTTTAGACATTTTTTTGCACTTTCTACTGCCTTGATGTAGTATAATAAATGTAAGTATGTATGCCTGTAGCCTTGAACCTCTGTATGGACTCTCACTACTTATTCCTCTTCTCCTTCTATTTCATTCCCCGTCAGTCAATATGATGCATAAATATATTTATGATATGACGCTACCAGCAGCAGCAGCAACAGCAAAACTTTAGTCAGTCAGTCAGCAACAACGAACATATACACATAACGACAACAGAATAGCATTAACCATCAACCACAACAAAACACCAACCGTGTTCAGTTGAGTAGTAAAAAAAATTATGTAGTAGTAGTAAAATAGTAAGAGAGCAGCCGCCGTTGCGCCTGCTGCTGCTACTTGGCTTTTTCTTTCATTCTTCGTACCATCCATCCGAGAGGAGAGAGTGAGAGAGAGAGAGAATGACATGCTTTTTAACTCACATCATCACAGCATGCTGCTGTTCTTTTTCTACTGGATGATGGATAAATAGAGAAGTTAAGAGGCTTTTTAATGAATATGATTTAACCAATTATCTATCATCTATATCTATTCATAATAGATAAAGAAAATAGGAGACTTTTTTAGTGTATGCAAAAAAGATCGGCTTGTATGAGAGGATATGCAAAATTGAATTTAAAAAAATTATCGACAGACGTGCAAAAAATTGTAGTAATATACCTATAGACTTAAATTAAGTATATACTGGAATACGACAGAAGAGAATTGTAAAATTATGATGAACGTTTTGGCAGTGATTATAAGCAGTAGGATGAGGAGAATGGTGGTGGTGGTGATGATGGTATATTATACGGCAGAAACGAACCTCAAAACTTTTCACGCCTACGCATTTTCTCTGCGAAATTCTCTTTTTCTCTGTATTCACATTCCCGTCTTATTAGACTACATCATAATAAATGCTGGTTATATATGCCATCATACGAAATGAGATTTCACAGCCGGCATTTCCATTGCAAACCGTCCAATTCTCTTGTATCCAACTTTGTTATCTGCTGAAATACATTAGTGTGTGTGTATATATATCAGTAGTAGTAGGAATCCCGTGTTCACAGAAAACCTTAAACGATCTCTGGTTATGTGGAAGTGTGACCAAAATGGAATACATAAATGTATAAATTCTATACCAACATTCAACATGAGTCGTTTGGAGTAAATAGATAGGTATAAAAAAAGAAAAAGCGAACAAAGAAACCTATCTTTAGCCATTACTGATTCAAGTTCAGCCGAGAAGAAACGCTTGGTTACCTCTCTTCTCGCTCTTTCACTCTTTCAAGTTAAACACACGCTTGGTTTTTCGTATTTCTCATGGTCACACCGAGAAAGCTGGTCGGCTCGGTTCGGGAAGAAAGGATGAAGCTGCAACAAACAGCAGCAGCAGCAGTGGCAACAAAAAACGTTTCTTTATCTTTATTTTTGCTTCCACATCATGCTTGCTTACTACTTTTTCTAGTTCTAGTATTTTTTTTTTGTAACAACGCGATTCTCTCATCTCTCCACTCTGTAACAACTTTTGTCACGAGAATGAATGAATATTAAACAAGAAGAAAAAAACTACTTTTACTGCCATACTTACACATAAACATAGTCTCGCACAAACAAACATATACACATACGCTTAATATTTTCCATTTGGATGTATTTGATCGCATGCTAATGATAAGCACACTCACTAGCAGCGTTTTTCTTTTTGCTTCCTACCTTTCACGCAGCCAAGCGATTGTAAATACAAGGCATGTTAGAGATAAAATTTGCAAAATTGTACTTGTCCTAATATTCAACAAAATATTACAGATTCTAGACATAGTCCTATTAATAATGATAAAGGGGAGTAAGGAGGGGTAGAAAAACAAGGCTATCATATTTCATTATTTTGAAAAACTGCGCAAGCTACTCCTTTTGTATGACGATACAGTGTAATTTATACGTATCTAGTATCTGCTTTCATGGACGTTCTGGGCAGAAAATAAATTATATCAATTTCTTCTCATCAGCTTTGTTCCACTGGAATATATTTTTTTTGTTTGAAGTAGCGGTGTGTCTCTTTTCAATTTGTTTGGAATTGCTCCCTAAGTCCCTAATGAATGGAGCGAATGCTATAATAATAATTATGTTACCTTTTTTGACACTGTGAATGCTTTTCGCATATTCTGTATTATTTTTCAAGGATACATTTAATGAGAAAGCGTAGAGAAATGATGAAAATGGGCGTATACACAGAAATCTAACTTTAACTTAATTGAATGCAGTACAAGGGGAAAAGTAAAAGGAAATAAATAAATTGCTACACATAATATGCTTTCTCGGTCAGGTGTATTGATTGATATAAGGTTCAAGGTTTGACTAGAACTACGTGTCTGCACAGCGTATAATATAATTGGTGAGCGTCTGTGAAATGAGCTGTAATACTTAAGTTGACATTCAATAGTTACTTATGTAGTAACACGCATTTGTAAATTAAATTTTTATCGGTAAAGAATCAACATGTCTACAAGTTACCTCCGTATAGGTAAAACCTGAAGGAGAAAAAAAGTACTTAACCGTTTTCTAAAAGTTTTCTAAAGGTATGTACCTTTGCCATTAGGCCTATAATGTCGTGTTTTATGAATAAATTGCAGCAAAATTTGTGTCCATCTACTTGCGTGCGTATAACAGCAGTGTGTTTAAGCAAAAATATTTTGTATTGTACCCATAAAAGTAAGTGAGAATATGTGCGTTTAGTGACATAAAACATTGCATGCTACTAATTTATATAAATGCGTATACATAATTTATGGATTTTTCATTGACAGCGTGTCACCAATGGAATCGCATAGAAAACTGAAATGGATAAGGCCACGCCTATTTTTTGCACACAAAGTCAAGTCCAAATTTAGTACAATAAAATGTAATTTCTAACTACATGTTAGCTTTTAAAAAAAGAGAATGAAGAAAAAAAAAATTTCAACAAATTTTTTATTGCAAAGTTTAGCAGAGTCTTTTGGAAATCAAGTTTCTTGCATAATCGACATAGGTATTCTATTGTAACGCATAAAACTGAAAAAAGAAAATATTATGAAATTTGTTCTACAAATTCTTGGCATTATATAGCGATAGCGCAACTGTTTAGTTTATGTGATATACTTTCTTTCCAAACGTGACACAACGTGACTGCTGTTTGAATGAGAAAATAGTGTTTTTTGCCTGTTTCATCTCTGTGAGGAGTAGGAAACCCAAAAGAAGAGTGTTTTTTGGAGTGTAAAGCATTCTATTATAATACAAAGCTGGACTTGTAATGTGTTCCACGAAGTGGAAATGCTGCCGTTGCAAGTTTAGTTATACTATTGTACCCGCCTCCCATGTTTGCTGCTGGTAGTATTCGTTTTTTTTACACACAGCGCCCAGCCGCCAGGGAGAAAATCGATATGAAACGAAAAGTACTAGCTAGCTAAGCTAGCACGAGTGGATCCTGGCCTTGACTCTGGAGAACTGAGCTTTCTTCCTGGCACTGCACTTTACTAAGGCCATGGTATAAACCTTATATAGCAGCAAACCGCTACTAATTTTGCATATCATATCACAATATGAGAGTGTTTCGAGCGTATTTTTCTATTTGTTGGAGGCACATGGCTCATTTATCATCATCCTGTCGTGTACTAGTACTGAGCCTTTATTTAAAGCAGCTTGTTTTCCCAAGTGTTAGTGCTCTGATGATGTAGAGTTATGAAAATCCACTATTTTCATAATGCCAAAGTCTTTTTTGTAACGATGATGACCATAATCTATTTTCAACTGAATGAAAAACTGTGACTACTACGTAGTTCATACAATCTTGCAGGAGTAGTAATAGTAGTAGTACCCGATACTCCGATGTTGGATGTTGTCACTGTCCTTCCATCTCATGCACGTATCCCATTTGCTATTTTAACCCGTTCTAATGCTCATAGCACAAACGCTACGAAATAAAATGGGAAATAAAAAAATGACTTTATGAAGCAGCCAATTGTCAATATACCTATATATTTGTATGCGATGCAATGAACATATGGAAGGTGCATGGGGAACATTTGTGTAAATATTATGGGGAGACAAATGAATGCTATAAGGGAAAACCAGAAAACCAAAAACCAACTTACTATATACCTATTATCAGACAAGTATACTGTATAGTAGCAACCAGAAACATTTTGTGCACGTTCTACATACGTTGCACGACACAACGGAGTCTTTAAAAAATTACGATCATCATGGTCCAGTCCAGTCATGCAAAACAACTCTGTCAGTTCCCTCTGCAGAAAATCTTGAACTATTATACATACAATTCATGCTAAAGTGTAGGGGAAGTTAAGTGTAATGGTTATCACATTTATAAGAACCGATGATGTAGGTATATATTACCTATACAACAGAATTATTACTATACAACAAAATATAGTTTTTTGTGTGATGTAAGAGCACTGTGGGAATAGGATGGAAGAGGAGGTGGAAATGGAAGAAAAAAATGTAAAGAAGCAAAATAAACTTTTTTGCAGCAAGTCAGCAACAGCAGCAGCAACAACACTGGTGCAAGAAACGAGATGTTTATATGCGGATGAGAATATAATTAAGAATTTGTGCCAATGCCAAGGCTACAATAATAACGAGTGCATGCAGAGAGCGTGCGGATGCATGTATATTACATTATATCATCATATTAGGTATAAGGAAGAATGGAATTTTTTGTCTGGTGTATAGGCATTTTGTATGCTAGTAGAATGTCTGTGATGCGAACAGTAGCAATTTATGTTATGTAATAATAATGATACCATTTGATTAGTGTGGGAATGTGTGCAAGTAAACGTCTGCTTTCTTGAAGAGACGTTGTTTGTCATCATCTTCATCATATAAAATGCACCAATCATCGTTAAGGCAACCTTGGTGCATTTCAAATTCTTTCAGTTTGAATCTCATCTGCTGAGTGGATATCGTGTATATGTCTAATTAGTTTGTATAATTAAATTCAGCGTTCTTTTGTGTTGTCTATCATCATGATGCAGTTTTTGTACATTATTTACAGATTCTTAGTCTATAGTTCGATTTGTTTTCTTCAAGCAAAACGTTCAGTTAATATATTTATATCAAGTTCATTTTGGAGGAAACTAGATCATTGATGGTTTTAGAAAGGAGCATATATGCAGCGTAAAAAATTGAAATGTCTGGTTTTAACTAGATTTCTTACACTAATGCAAAATATTAAACGGAAAAAAATATTAAATACTAGGAGACCAATTAGGCATTTCATTTTTCATAAGTTGCATATATTTTATACATTTTTTACGGAAAGATTCAGTACTTTTGTTTGTGCTTAAACTCAAGTTGTTTTTAAAGCTTGGTTTTGTGTAGCTAGTCATCGTAATTCATGAGACCACACAAGAAATAAAATTAAAATAGCAAACACAGTTGTTGATGTAGGTACACATTTTCTGTTTTGTACTTTTCACGGTTCTGATGGATTGTCAACGAGAATGATGAAGATAGCGAAATGATTCACATGATTTTGACGTTTCCCTAACGTGACAAGAAAACAAAATATATGTATACTGAAAACCAAAAGTGCAAATCAGCCACTCATGCATCAATAAAGCCACATACATTTTGAACAAACAAAAACAACTGCATCACTGGCATGATATGGTTGTTGATTGGTATTTTTTATGGTTTGGCACTTAATATTTCTCGGTTTTCAGAATAGAGCAAAGCATATTATATACTTCTATACATACATATATATATATATGTGTAATATTGTTGTTATCTTTGCCAGATAAGGACAACGACATTAAGCGAGAGAGATGAGATAATGTCGGTGTAGCCTAACAGGCTTTAGCATCAACTAACAAAATAGAAAGGCGTAATTTTCCATGGAAAAAAGATGATAATAATAGCAAAAGGTTGTAATCATTGGAGTGAAGTAAAAGTTATTAACCCGAAAAGCAATAAAAATGAGATAATAATAAAAAAAAAGAGTGGAAGTAGCGGATATTAATGATTATAGATGGGATGCTAGCTGATTGATACAGAAAATACATTGTTTTATCATTTTAATAATTTTTTTAACACGTATAGTTAAAAAAGGTGATATAACACTTGTAAAAAATTATGTGTCCTTTCGAAAATCTTGGATAATTTAGAATATCAACCTAACCGATAGTGTTGAAATAGAAAAATGTCAAAGAACTGAGCTCGAGTGTTTGTTATGTTCGTGTGCAAAAAAAAGATATTGCCTGGAAACAAGTCCACAGAGAGAAAGGTTTACTTAGATCTTCACCTTTTATAAGTTACAGTATCAAACGATAAAACTTGTTTTTTTTCTAGGAATGTGATAGTAATAGTAGCAATAATATAATAGCAAGAGTACACTACATTAAATTTTGAAAAATTATTACTTTTGGCTTTACTCCTTTTGGTAAATAGAAACGGGTCGCAGTAAACTATGGAAAGGTACACATTATCTACTTAAAATTTGTACAATATGCGCTTTCCAAAAACCTGCGCAACCAAAAATCCATTGAGATGGC
>JAHZMT010000066.1:0-24685 GCA_027743785.1 Sinhomidia bicolor
AGCAAAGCAAGTTACAAGTTGACAGCAGTAGAAATTATAAAGCATTGTTTATTTCTGTTCTAGAGATTCTATGTATCAACTTCAAGGTAACGAAAATACCCTTCTTATGACATTGACAATACCTTAAGAGCTTTTTGAATAATATTATTAGTTAACAATGAATGCATGCTTGATCCAATCAACAATTTTTGTAGGCAGCTTAAAAGACTGGAGTCAGTTACACGGTCCCCTATCTACTCCCATTTCGAAGAAACCCTTACGGGCTCTACTACAATTCGTGCATACGCGCAGCAAGACAGGTTCATTTTGGATTCAGAAAGTAAAGTAGATCTTAATCAAGTGTCGTATTATCCATCTATTGTGTCCAATCGGTAAGTATTTCAATGCCTCAAATATTTGTACGTTTTATTACAAATATTCGAAATATGACTTATTCCAATTATTTCTTTGTATAGTTGGCTTCAGGTCCGTCTGGAGACAGTTGGAAATACCATAATTTTCTTTGCAGCTTTGTTTGCTGTTATGGCACGTGAAACATTAGATCCAGGCATTGTGGTATGTACTTTTCTAAATTTGTGACAACCAAGTTGATAGCTCACACTACAGGTTATAATTGTCTGCATGTGACTATTCAAACTACACAGGGCTTATCCGTTTCGTATGCACTTCAAATTACTATTGCTTTGAACATGTTGGTGAGATGGACTTCAGATGTGGAAACAAATATCGTTGCGGTGGAACGTGTAAAAGAGTACTCTGAAATAGCACAGGAAGCACCTTGGGAATTGGAAACACGAAAACCGTCAAAAACGTGGCCAGAAAAGGGCGAGGTCAAATTTGATCACTACCAGACACGATACCGACCAGGGTTAGATTTGGTATTGAGAAACGTTACCTGTGTTATACAACCCGGCGAAAAGGTTGGCTTAAAATTATTATGATGAAACGACTCTGGGCCCATGATAATCATATATTAAAAGGGAGATTAAGAGCAACGACGATTTAACCCATCATTTTAATCATCTAGGTAGGAATTGTTGGGCGCACTGGGGCGGGCAAGTCAAGTCTCACACTTGCCCTCTTTAGAATCGTTGAAGCAGCTGGAGGTTCCATTACAATTGACGGAGAGAACATTTCCCGACTGGGGCTTCATGACGTTCGCGGAAGAATAACGATTATTCCACAGGTAAACAACTAATTTGAAAATTATTGGAAACAAGTAGCATAAAATATTTATTTTAATTATTTTATACAGGATCCTGTGCTATTTTCGGGCTCTCTAAGAATAAATCTAGACCCCTTTGAACAGGAGTCTGACGAAACAATTTGGCATGCTCTAGAGCTAGCCCATTTGAAAACTTATGCGAGATCACTACCTGCAGGTTTAGAACATGAAATTGCAGAAGGTGGAGAAAATTTAAGGTAAGTGGACTATTTTCTTTTAGTCACTTTTCATTGCCCATGTATAAAGTTTACAAAGGGTGGCTTTTTTATTGCAGTGTTGGACAGAGACAATTGGTTTGTTTAGCACGTGCATTGCTTCGTAAAACCAAAATTCTTGTTTTGGATGAGGCAACAGCAGCAGTGGATTTGGAAACTGATGATTTGATTCAGCAAACCATTCGAGCTGAATTCAAAGATTCTACTGTAGTCACCATTGCGCACAGGCTGAATACAATCATGGATTCGGACAAGTACGATTAAAAATTACTCTAGCTGCTCAAAATAATTACTTGGGTATTCTTTGTGCAAAATAAATTTTCAATAAATTAACGAATCACAATATTTTTTTCTACAGGGTAATGGTATTGGACAAAGGAGAAATTCGCGAATTTGACTCTCCTGCAAATCTACTCAAGGACAAAGACACTATATTTAGTAGTATGGCACGAGACGCTGGGCTCCAATAAAAAGTGGTGGATATGAATATGGGCTCTAACGTTCCCACCACAGCAGTTAAATGTTCCTAATTAATGCTGTAGTATGGCATGTATTTAATGATTCAAAATTTCCATAACTAATGAATACCAAATATTTGATATTGTTTGACCTACCGATTCTCAAGTATTATGGAGACTTGTTGGCGTTATATTATATTATATTATGTACATATATCATAACTATTATTTAGTATTTCAAATTTACTTTTTGGGTTAAACAAACTCATTCATCAATGCAATAAAATAATATACCTAAATGACATGAAATAATTTGTATAAAAAAGCTGCATTTTATTTAGCACGGTTTGAGAATTAAGATATTGCATAAATACTCGACTCATGTCGTACGACATGAGTCCTGAGTTTTAAAAAATGATCAAGCACTTTAAACGCATATCGGCATATTCGACAACATAATGGCTACTATCTGCCAATTTTGACGTGACATTATCTAAGTATAGTTTACCTTTCATTATCATCCCTAAAAACCATGTCCATGATAATTATTATTTCATTAAAAACAGTTTACACAATAAAAGAGGCAAAACTTGAGATAAAATTATTTGAGTATGTAAACTTGTTTGCTGAATGCCAAAAGTTAAAAAAACAAGTATCACCCATCAGCATGCAATACCTCATTGTCCTTCTTACAGTTTGACTTATTAGGGCAACATAGACTGAAAGTTCCAATTATCCACTAACCATTTCATCCAAGCTACTTACGCAAAAAAATATTTGTGGCAGAGAAACGAATCTACGTAAATACAGTGGACCAAGTTTACTTGCTCTTACTCCTTCACACAGTTAATAATACATTTAAAGAGACTATTAACTCGTACGTAATTACGTTTACGAATTCACTACGTGTAGGAATAATGGTTCTTAATGTATGAGAAGCTTGCATGCAGGGAGATATGAGCGTGAGAAGATTTCAGGGTCACCACAACCAGCACTCGCCACCACCACAGAATAACCTAGTAGACTCACCTCTTATGCATGTAGTAGTCAGATCATTGCGCTGTATTTGACCAGGCTGCATTCCATTTCACGTCATTTCACAATTCACATTTTTTACGATACCCAGACCAATAAGACCAAAGCCACTACTACTAACTGTCAGTGTATAAGTTGTCAGCTGGAGAACCGCATACAAAGTACTTTTCCAATAATATATTTGATTTCCAGCAAATCTCACCGTTTGAAAAATGGGTATCACTGATCTGGAAGAGCAGGTATTTTTTGAGCATTTTAAAAGTAGACAAAGTAACGAAAATATTTGCACCCATCTTAGTAGAGTGTTAACTTGTTAACAACCTTTTTTATGCATGGCTACATGTAGTAATTATATGCCTGGTTTCAGTAGTTCTTGATTTTGACCACATGCCGTTTTTGTCTTTTACAGTTTACATTTTACGCTTCGTATCACCACAATGGGCTGAACAAGCTCATTCACATTGTTTGCGTTTGGCCAATTCTGTGGACGGCTTTGGTCTTTCTGCAGTACATACCCATTGAAGCACCGATTTCCACTCCACTGCATCCGGCAAATATTGCCCTTTTCACTGCCGTCTTCTATGCAATTGTTTATGTTTTAATGGACCAGAAGTATTATTTCAAACTAACTGTATATTTTTGGCAAGTTTTGTTCTTTTTTGGAAAAAACTGTAATTTTTTGTCGATGTGTAAACGTTTTGTAGAGCTGGTTCTCTCGGGGCTCTAATGGTATTTATTTGCTTGCTCACGGCAAGGAGATTCTATTTGGGCACTGAAGGTGCATGGCAGCTAGCTCTTTTGATTCACGTAGGCTGTTGGATAGCACAGGTAAAAAAATATAAATAATTGGATTATTTTGTTTGGGAATCACTATACAATTTCATGTATTTTATGAAACAATTTCTGCAGTTTGTCGGTCATGGAGTTTTTGAAGGAAGAGCACCAGCTCTGCTGGACAACGTTATGCAAGCCTTTGTGTAAGACGTTTTTTGAGTCTTTTCGTTACATTCCCATTTTAACTCTGCAATTTACTTGCCACGCAAATACATTTAATGTAATTCAAATATCTAAATTGCTTAGAATGGCTCCATTGTTTGTCCTGCTGGAGGTACTCTTCCCACTCGGCTACCGTAAAGACATGCAAGCCAAGCTGTGGAAGAACGTTGAAAAGGAACTTGCAAGACTGAAGCAGAAAAAGATTGGTCGTTCAAAGAAATAGTGGAACAAATTAAATTTATTCATGCCAAAGAATGTAACTGCCGCAATGGCAATTTCATGGTGCCATTAAAATAAAAGCCATATTATTGCTTTCAAGCAGTTTTGTTAATCTAATAGTATTAAATGATTGTTTGTACAATATTCTTGTGTGTTCTCTCAAATGAATGCTTATAGGTTTCAAAAGAAAGTAGGTATACACCAAAACTTCTCACTCAAACAACATTTATTTGTCCCAAGTTATAGTATTCATATAAATTTGGATATAAGGTTTTTGCGCGTTAGCAAAATATAACTGTATTAATCAAGTGCAAAACACAATCGATCACTTAAATACATACCTATATGTATGAATTTTGTCACTGGCTTAAGTATATCACACCAAAAATAGTTAACCAATCGCTAAACTACATAATAATTTGTCATATACATAGGTGCTTATGTGCATAAATAAATATTCGTCGTATTACAGCTTTGTTTTTCTCGAGCTTACCAATTGACAATTTTATTAACTTGATGGTGATGGCGACGCTGATGCTGGTGCACCTGCTGATTTTCCAGATTCTTTAGCCATACCACTAAAGATAGAGTTCTCATCAGCAAGTAAGTTTTGAGGACTGTCGAATTCTCGAATCTCCCCCTTTTCAAGAACGATGACCCTAGAAAGTAGTAAAATATCAAGTAATTAATATTCATGCTACAACAAAGTTACTATTGGAATTTCACTCAATTCTTTTGCTTTTTTTACCTATCAGAGTCCATGATGGTATTTAACCGATGAGCAATTGTAATCACTGTTGATTCCTTAAATTCAACTCTGATTGTTCGTTGAATAAGATCATCTGTATCCAAATCTACAGCGGCTGTAGCTTCGTCCAAGACAAGAATTTTTGTTTTTCTCAACAATGCTCTAGCAAGACAAACTAGTTGTCGCTGACCAACACTGAAAAAGTCGAAAAAAAGTATTACTATCACTATATAAGATAGCCTAGATAGCTGAATTGAATTATATGGTAGCAATACAAACCTCAAGTTTTCTCCCCCTTCAGCAATTTCATAGTCAAGTCCACCGGGCAAACTAGACACAAAGGCTTTCAAGTGAGCTAATTCCAAAGCATGGTACAATGTTTCATCTGATTGCGTTTCAAATGGATCTAGATTTATTCGTAGAGAGCCCGAGAACAGAACAGGATCCTGTTAAAATAAAATAAAATATTCTTATGAAACTAATTTATGACAATAATTTCCAAATAGGGGACATTGGGAGTAGCTAAACCTACCTGTGGAATAATAGTAATTCGTCCGCGAACGTCATGTAGTCCTAGCCTGGATATCTCTTCGCCATCAATGGTTATTGTTCCACCAGCGGCTTCAACAATGCGGAAAAGGGCCAAAGTCATTGAACTTTTACCTAGATTAATGAATATTAGTACCCAATTGATAAAATTTTCTCTGAAAACGTCCACATTCAGTATATCAGACCCGAACAGGGGGAGCCACGGTCTGATATATAAAAATTATTTGTGTTATATTATTTAAAATATGCTATACCTGCTCCTGTTCTCCCCACAATTCCAACTTTTTCACCTGGGTTTATTTTGCATGTCACATTTCTCAAAACTAAATCCAAACCAGGACGATAGCGAGTCTTATACGCGTTGAATATGATTTCTCCTGCCTGTGGCCATGCGGAGTTTGGTTTTCGACCTGGAACCTCCCAGTCTGCTTCCTATTTACGAAATTCAAAAATTAACATAATTAAAAATACTTTTCTTTGCTCATATTAATGATAATAAATGATCATTGCTGTATTGTGTGCTAGTCTAGTTGTATTTTTGTACCTGTGGAGCATTGCTGTATTCCTTTAAACGCTCAACAGCTACTATGTTAGTCTCCACGTCAGAAGTAAACCGAACCAACATGATAAGGGCCATCGTTATCTGCAAAGCGTACGACACAGATAATCCAACGATTCCTGCATTCAAAGTTTCTCGTCCTAATACTGCAAATAGAGCTGCAAAAAAGACTACACTATTCCCGATCGTTTCAAGACGTACTTGAAGCCATCTATAAACGGGCGTAAACACATTAAATATTTACTAAATTTTTTGCATATTCCTAATCCTTTATTGTATTAAATTTATTTTCATACCGATTTGCACAAACTGTCGAGAAATACGACATTAAATTGTAGTCCACCCGACGCTCCGACTCTTGTACAAATCTTTCTTGTTGATTATACGCTCGAATAGTAGATGCTCCAGATACAGTCTCGCCAAAGTGTGAATAAATGGGAGATCGAGTAATAGATTCAAGACGTTTCAACTGGCGAGAAGTTGCCACCTATAGAAGTAAAATATAAAATGAATAGAAAAAAGGTTATATAAGACAATTTAAACTTTTTTCATTCTATTACTGCATAAAATAACAGATAATTTGTATTTATAAAAAATTTCCACCAACGTAAAAACGCTGAATGAAATAATAAAGAAATCCAACAGGAACAATCACAGCAGTAAAAATTGGTGTGCTCACGCTGATAACAACAAGAACCGCTAAAACCTGTTGATAATAATGATTTTGAATTATAAGAAATCTTACCAAAAATATTGAGTTAAAAAATTGCAAAATAATGGGTAAACTTAATACTTACATTAAATATTCCGTTCAAGAGAAACCGAAGGAACATTGGCAAAACGTTATCCATAGAGTCCACATCTCGTGAGAAGCGGTTGACAATTCTTCCAATTGGAGTTACCTGCAAAATAAATTTTTGATGCAAAAATTTTTGCCCTGATCATGCACATAGATATGTACAAGATGTCATTTGATTTTATTTTAAATTTACGTCAAAGAATGCCAATGGAGCTCTCAAAATCCTCTGTAGCATCTTCAAGTGGAGAACGTTAGCTGCTCGCACTGTCCCAAGAGCCATAACAAGTGTTGCGAAAAGTATCATGACCGCTGTGTTAATTATATTTCAACAATTATTAATCAAAATACGCTATTATTTCACATATTATAAATTGTATTTCTCACTTGTCCCCAATAGAGTATCTAACCTTGCATAAATCCCAGTGCTCCATAAATACCCAGATAAAAATTTCGATCGTCAGCATCTTGAGTTCCATTAACTATAGGAAGACTTGTCCACTCTGAGAGCCATAAATTTGCCCCCACAGCAAATCCTTGGAAAAATACGTACAGAGCAACTGTAGCAAATGTAATTCCCCATCCAGCCGATCGAAAGTAGTCGATGTACACAGATGCCTTTACACTTTCAGTTTCCGCTTTCTCAGCTTCTATCAATTTGTCTCCAGTTACTTGAGCCGCCGCTGCTGCGGAACTGCTTCCTATAGAAGCTACACTCAGCTTGCGTTCATTTAAGGTCTACAATGTATATAATTAATTTTTAACTTGTTAATAATTAAACTAGGTACACATTATTCTCTGAACGACTGGATTTATGAACTATAAATGTACTTACAGTGACAGAAGAAGAGAGCCGACTACCCCTTCTTGCAGATTCATTCGCAGAAAATTCACTTTCTGAATCCGAGACCATTCTCCTCCGTTGTCGAATCTGACTTAAATCTCCGATAGCATTTTCCAAGTCCTTTTTCACAGGACTCCCTTCAATCTCAACGACATCTTCAGATGTCAAGTGTTGCTTGAGAAAGTCTGCAAATGCTCCCTTTTTACTGAGCAGTTCTAAGTAAGAGCCAGACTCGCTAATCCTTCCATTCATCATAACACTGATGTTGTCCATAAACGGCAAGTAGATAACGCCATGAGTCACTAGCAATCTAGTTTTTTTCCGGAGCATTCCTTTAGGACCTAGGACCTTGTCAAAAATATGCTTTCCAACGTGAGCATCAACGGCAGAAAGTGGATCATCAAAAAGGTAAATGTCAGCGTTACTGTAAACCGCTCGGGCTAGGGCAATTCTTTGCTTCTGTCCGCCGCTCAAGTTGATGCCCTGGATAAAGTATAAAATGAAGTAAAATTAAATACCTATACCTCCATATACCGCTGTATAAATGAATAGCAAGCAAAGCGGAACGGACGGAACAAGCAAACTCGCACCTTTTCTCCAATTTCAGTCTTATCTCCAGCTGTAAGGATTTCCAAGTCTGGTTTTAATGCACATGCATCAATAACTTTGTCATACTTTCTAGAGTCGTACGGTTTCCCGAAAAGGATGTTGTCACGTACAGTAGCATTTTGGATCCAGGCTTGCTGGGCAACGTATGCAACATCTCCCTGTAATGATGATGATGATATTGGTTTTTTAATAGAATAGTACTAAACAATCTTTTATATAATGTTGGGCAAAAAGCATGAAAGAAACTTACCCGAAGGTTAACACGACCAGAAGTTTTTACGAGCTCATTGAGAAGTGCAGAGATCAAGCTAGATTTCCCAGATCCTACTACGCCACAAACTGCTACAAGTTGACCATCTCTTACTCTTAAATTGATATCCTTCAACGTTTCTATGTCCTCTTCCCAACAAAATGTTCCATTTTCAATTACGACAGGATCCGCTGCAATTATTAAAATAGATTTTTAAATATCTGCTATTGACAAAAAGTGTCAGTTACATTGTTCAACGTACGTTCATTTTCGTTATGCGAAACAGCTTCAGTGTCAATTTCATCAGCGTTCATGTACTTGCTCAACCTCTTTATTGCTACTGCAGCTTGAATGTACCCAGAGATAAGTAAAGGCTGTAATTTTGTTTTAAAAAATGTTAGATTGTAAAGAAAGTATAAACGTAAACAAATTATTAAGTATTTTGCATAGAATAAGTATGCTTTGCAAATGTGCAATTTACCAAAAATGTCAACGGTTGACTCATAATGTTAAAGAGAGATAACGAAACGAAAGCGGTTTGTGGATCAAGAACATGAGAAGGATCAGTCATTACATAAGTTCCAAAGGTGCAAATGGCAACCAGAAAAGGTGCGCATCTATCTCAAGAATAAACATTGACATCACCTAAAGTGCTTTACCGTTATACTATAATAAATAGATAGTTTAATATTTTACATACGTCCATAAAAAGTTTGATACTGAATTGAGATAAGCAGTTTTTTTCAAGACATCCAGTTCCCGTTTCCGAATTTTCATTACTTGATTTTCAAAACTGGGCTCCCAAGCGTATAATTTGAGAACTTTCATCCCTTAAAGTTTTCAAGTCAGTATTTTTAAAATCATTACATTTTATGTATACTTTGTAATAAGAATAAGAATCATAAAAAAGTAGATTTACCAGAAAGGATCTCGTTCATCAATTTTGTTCTTTTATCTTTATTGGTCATTTGTTGCTTTTGAAGTTTTTGAATTTTTGATGCAATAAAGCCATTTAGAGGCAAAAGAAAGAATCATGACCACGACACCTGTAGCACATTTAAATAATTATTAAAGACCATTTGAACTGGATTTCAGGATTTATATAATATGGAATATTAAAAGACAGGCCAATTTCTACCTGCAACGGCAGACGGGCCTAAAATTGTCCATAGGAAATACAAGGATATCCCAATAATAGTTGGCGAACTCCATAATTGGTACCTGAATTGAACCATATTGTTTTACGTCAATAATCTTTAGATAAATGTTACGAAAACTCTATAAAATATCAATGCTAATTTTTGATTTACCCATATTGTGCAAATTCCGTTGCATACTGAACGTCGACTGCCATGTGATTCACAATTTCCCCTGTTGATTCCGCTGTTGATTTTTGTAAACGATGACATTTAAATTAACACCAAAAACAAAGTACTTCTTTTTTGTAAAATTACGCCAAATTGACTTACCTCTTTTAGCTGAATTTGATAAAAGCAAGGATTTCCTGTACACTGCACTAATTAGCGCAGTTTTGGCACGCATTCCAGTCATGTAAAAGTTGTGAACGCCATTTGCATTGAAAAGTGTTCCAATGAAGGCGCATGCAAAAAGTACTAAAGCATAAAGAATTCCTTTCCAAGTTGGCTCATCCGACGCGACGAACGTGATGAGAAGGCTGAAATACAACCTCAGGTTAACACTTCGTGTTGTGGGGCAATGCGAGTAATATTATGATTAACTGTGTAATTACTTTAAAATCAACGGCGAAATAAACATCATCAAATCAGTTATTGTTCTCAAACAAAAACCATACAAGTATTTCCATCCATATGCCTTAGCAATCGTGAAAAACACACCAGGTTCTTTCTTCGGCTTTGTACTTTTAACTGACTGATAGCTGTGCTTTACTGGATCGGAGGCGAAAGAACCAGATTTGCCATTTTGGTAATCATTCCCTTCTTGCAGCTTATTCTTATGCAAGTCATTGTCTTTCCTGTTTAGTCCACGGTTAAGGTCAAGAGGCCAGTAACGGTCAAAAGTCGGTACAATGTTTCGGGAGAGATCCTGCCAATTTAGTTGCCAAAGATCAGAATATTCCAGCGGCTTCCGGAAGCCGGTCCATGCCATAGAAGTGAACCAGTGAAAGAGGATCCTTGAGAGGAAGGAACTCGTGAGCTCTGGACATGCTTTCTGTGACACATGAAATGCTACTTATTTGACACAGGAAAATATTGTCTAGCTACATATTATATATGGAAGCTGCATCAATATAGTTTTTACTTTAGTTGAAACTTCATAGCCAGGTTGATACTCTGGTGCTACATCAGCCCAACAATGCAGTATAAATTGCCCCAAAACAATGGGGAAATAGGCTACTTCTATAATGTAAGTGGACGGCTCAAGTGATGAGGCTAAGGCATGATTGGTGTTGCTATTCAAAATCACAGTTCGGAATCTTATGGCTTGTGTTAAGGTAAGAAATAGCCAAAACATAAATTGAACACCGGAGGACCGGACTCCTTTTCCTTTTGAGTACAGAAGGAGGGTGGCAGAAAGAAGCTGTTGCAAATCATTTAATCAAACATGCTTTCATGATTTTTTTTCAGAAAAGGTATAACGCTCTCATACATGTTGATACTGTTTGTAAAATTACTAAAGTGGTAGCTCGTATTGCTGGTGCGTAGAGATCAACAGGATAGGAAACATACGACGGGATAACACCGGGAAGGATGACTCTTGGAATGACAATCAACCCAATTTCGAGTACTGTCAAAATCGTTGTTACTACCAACTTGCCAATATTTATTGGACTCCAAGGAATTTCTTTGGCCCCGGAACTGTGACTGCAGTAGACGTCTATTAAAGAAAACAGCCAAAGGAAAACGCATGGCGCCAGACCAAGAGCTGTTCGTTCAAAGCATGGTGTGAAATCGGGATTGTCTGTGTTCCATGTGACATCCCAATCCTTTTAGAAAAGTGGAAAATATTAGTTTTTAAAATTAGTACCTCTGCTCAAGTGTGCATAAAATTAGCTGCACTTACCCAAAACGGGGAGCCACAAAATTGGTCCATTTTTAAATAACTATGACTGTGGTGAATAATATACTATGTAAATAAATTTTCTAGTTTACGACTTGTTATGTTTGTAGAAAAAACATTATTTCTGAGCACGTGTTCTCTTTGCCAAATCAAGTATTAAAATAAAGAACAAGTTTTTATTTTCATTTGCACTGCACATGTGGTAATTTTCAATATTATCAACAGTCAGAATGACACCGCAAATATGTTTGCCTAATTCACTTTTTTTTTTACAGTTTGTGTTCTTCGACTTGCTTCATTCTGTCAAGACACTTCAATTGGGATTTCATGGACAACGACAACGTGAGTTTTCTTATGCTGCCATGAAGAAGCCGAACAACCAACTCCTGGAATGATATTAGTATGAACAGCAGCGGCAGCTGCAGCATGAACTGGAATAAAAAAATGAAGCATCAGCCATGAATGAACAAAAATCTTTATCGTGTATTCATCAAGTTTGTTGGTTAGATAATATATCAAGACTGCATACACAACTCTCAATTCTATAATTATTATTTCTTTCCACTTTCTAAACAACACTGAAACAAATGACCTTGAGAGGAACAATAGCAATAAGATATCCATAATATGTCTTCTATATAAAAACTATAGACTTTTTCGCATATGTACATGGATGCATATATAAATGTGGGTGGCTGTATGTATGTATGTAAGTGGATGAAAAAGTTTAAAATGTACATCATAAAATTTCAGACACTTTAAGATTATGACAACTCGATTAAATGTATTTTGGTCATGCATAATATAATCGGACAGGTACCATGAGTGGTAAGTTTTCTTGGTCACACTGTCAGAAAATATGAGTTATTCCAAAAAATTTTAGAATAAAAACATGATTTTATTTATTCAGCAACGTCTTTTACTTCACATCATCAGCAGACATCGTTTCCAGCATACCTAGCAGAAGTATAATAATATCTGTAGTTGCACCCTTATGACGCTAAAAAGGCACATGACCAATCAATCTCCAAAAAACCATACTCTTAAAATCATGTGCCTTTATGGGAACAAGTAAACCCATCTCACTTTGTCAATAATGTCGTCATGTATGTAGCTTACAAAATAGTTTTTATTTGCATGAATTTATACATCTTTTTTATTATCTCCAGTTCATGCTATGAAATAATAACAAACAGGCATTTTACTGTTGAACACTCACTCTACTTTGTGGTTGAGTTTTTGGTGGGCTCCAGAAATATATAAGCATTTATGATAACGACAATAATGTTTTTACTAAAAAATGTCCATGCATTTGATATCATTCTTTGATATCAAATCACGGGATAGTGTAGAAAGTTTGAAGCGTATATATTTGTTCTGACGTATGATAATTCATTTTTTGAGATCGAGCTATCTACAGTAAACTGTATCTGAATGGATTCGCGTGATGAAAAGGAAACAAAATTGACGATAATGATAAGGTTGTAGGTTCTCACCTGGGTCAAGCAGACTTGACTGTTTTTTCAGTGTGTAATGTACATAGTACCAAGATTAAACTTGTACAACAACATGGTTAAAACAAAAGTGGTGATTATACAATCTCAGAACAGATAACGCCTTTAAAACAATTGGGAAAATTGCATATATAACTCGAAAAAGCCGAGCATGAAACCTTTTTTATAATATTCAATCTTGCCCTTTTTCTGTACAAAAACTCGACTCACGTTGATGTTTGTACTGATTCTTGAGAGAGAGACAGAGAATTTTTAACCATTTGTTATGCTGCATTGTATGGCATGAACTTATTAGTGTATTGTGGACCACGCATTCTGGTATTAATTCAGAGGTTCAAGTTGGCACTTGGCATGGCACAAGGGCAATATGTACAGTTCAATGCTACCAATGCAATTAAAGTGTAACTGTTTCAGTTTTAATTTACATAAATAAGCACATACCTATTCTGATTTTTGGTTCACTCTTTCATTTAACTGACGATATTTGATAATTGTAATTAACAGATGAAAGCCCACAGATTAAAAATAAAAAAAGAGTCAACTTACACGATATATCTTTTCAATGGCCAACGAAATATTTTTTGTGGAAATCCAGATATATTAGATTCTCCAGGGTGGACATGTATGTATATCCTAGTCACATGATTAAAGGCTCAGTTACTCAGCAGCCATGTATTTTTTTGCAGAATATGGTCGTTTGTGTAAAACTGATTAAATAAGCTTTCCATAAAACTCTGTTATAAAAACTTTTGTCTATTAATGAACACGTGTTGCTGTAGTAGTTGTAGTGTAGTACATCGTTCATGATGATTAAGTCAAACTCAGCTAGAATTCTAACTTGACCGTTTCTTTTACAATGCTATGTACCATTGACATTGCCATGCTGCTTTTTTCCACAGAAAAGTTATTTCCGCATTACACTTTCAATTTCAATATTTCAATCAATGCAACACTATTAAAAAGTAACGTTGCAGCACAACAATTACCATAATGACACGTAGTCCAAACGCACTATTCCGTGCAACCGTGTCACACTTTAGACAGAGCGTAGACACAAACAAACAATAATGGTATACATGTTACAATGCACAACGTGGTTTAATTTANCACAACAATTACCATAATGACACGTAGTCCAAACGCACTATTCCGTGCAACCGTGTCACACTTTAGACAGAGCGTAGACACAAACAAACAATAATGGTATACATGTTACAATGCACAACGTGGTTTAATTTAATTTTTATATTCCAACATTAGAACTTCATGTGTCTTTTTTACATTTTTATGTCCATGCAAACAGCATTGTTTCTATAAAAATGCATCTGAACTTGAACTTCTGAAGATTCTGAAGTGAACATTCAAGTCAAAGAGTTGGAGGAGCAAACCACAAATGAAAAAACACCAGATGATCCAAACTTTGTGACAGTTGTGTTTCCGCTTTCCAACCTGCGCATGCAGTTGTTGGAGTGTCCTGCCTGGAGCTGTGCCAGGATTGGCTAAAGGAATAGAAAGCATGTAACATGGTGTGCTCAGAAAACGTCTTCTTGTTGTTCAACAAGTAAGAAGAACACATGAAATAACTAAAGTTACTATAAAGCGACTTTTATACATAGATATATAATATAATAATCTTAATAATCTACATAGATACTTTATATATATTCTCTAAGCTTTTATATCTATTTCTACATAATTGGGAAAATTTTGTCTACTTATGTAAGACTTCTAGTGCTTCTATTTTAGTCAACTTCATTAATATGACAGCAGCAAGCTTAAACGAAAAATTTAATCACCAATAATAAAATTTTAATAAATTACATGTTGTTATGTTATAACCGCTTTAATATGATCACCCAGCTAACAATTAGGCCTTAGGGAGTTATGTATGTTGGGGTACAATGATACCAAAAAGAAATTAGGATATTTCGAACAATGCTTACCTATTTTCTTGCAATATTTGTCTGTTTGCAAACCTAATGTGCTGCCAGTTTCCATTGGCGCAATTAACCGTACGAAAGCGTAAGTAAATATGTATGTATTATGATCACGCAACGCATTCTCATCATTTTCTAGTCCATGTCTAGTGATCCAGCCATTGCCATCTGCATCTCGTTCAAGGAATTATTGTAACTTATATGAGCAACCGAAATATATTTTTTGTAGTTGGATTGGATCATTGCATGGTAAGCTAAACGCTTGCCAGTCACAAAAAGCAATTGATATTTTTGATGTATCAAAAGCTCATCTCTCAACGTTGTCTATAATTATGTCGTGTCGTGATGAATATTTTGAGTGACCATTTTATAGTCACGTTGCTTTGAAATGCGTGTCAATTACGTGTAAAATTTGCGTTACCTCATAGTTCATTAGTTTGATTGGTTAAATAACGGTGAACTTGATGAATTTTAACGAGTTAGTAAAACTATCGAGTATAAAAATGCAATCAAGTAAAATGACGATATTTTTTCGGTATTTACATGCTGGAATTGTTTATGCGTTTATTGTGTCTCCATAAAAAGGTGAGTCTTCTTTATACATATTGTATTGTGAAGGCCAGGTTTATTTAAAATTCAATTTTTGGTTGTAGTAAAATGGTTAATTCCTCATCATAATAATATAACGACCAACAGCATGCCTATGTGTTATGTAAAATTCACAATAGTGTAATTCATAATTCTGAAATCACAACAGCCATAATTTTTATCTGATTAAACTAGGTATTTCGATTCTAAATTTTCTGAATTACATATTATAAGCAAAGTACATACACGTAGAAAGCGTTATTACCCTCTAAGTCATGTTCTCAATATGTTAAAATGCTTTATGTTCATTGCTCATTATGTAACTACAACTAAAATATATAAAATTGCAACTTTTATGTTTATTGAGAAGTATATTTAATTGCTTTTGTGTTCATAGAATTTGTGGTCGTGGCTGCTTCCAAGCAGTAGCCGTAGGTTGGGTTTCTATTTCTAAATAGATAACCGTTGTCCTGCACGTAATTGTTTAAGTCATGTGAACAGCACTTTAGATTTCCAGGGCAGTTGGAATCCGAAATACATGGAATCGTGTTTTGTTGATTGGGAATTCCGGGAAAAAACCCACCAGCAGCTCCTTTTGTAGCGTAATCTTTTACTTGATTGTCACTTTGACGTTCTGCTGGTGCAGCGTCTGCTGAAGCCTCAGTTGCAGGAGTATCGGCAGGTTTATTTTCTACGTGCATTTCGGCTTGACCAGCGGAAGAAGCAGATCCCCCTGCCATTCCCCCGATGGGACGCATTGGCATGCCGATAGGTGGCATCATCCCTGGATGAAATCCGGGTCCCATCATCATCATGTTAGTCGTGTTAAACCGAGCCGACAATTTCATGGCTTCCGCCTCAGCGGGGCACTGACCAGGTTTCCCATCTGTGAATACAGGAAAATGAGTTACAATTGCAATTATAATTGCTCTTGAAACCGAGTAAGTGCATCCTTTGTATCCACATCATACTATTATTATTATGAAGTGCACAAACCTTGAAGCAAGCAAGGTTGAGCGAAACAATATTATTAACTTTGTGCCATTATTAAATACTGCTCCTCGTTCCATTTTGCATGCAATTTTCCACGCATGGAAAAACATGCGAGTCATGTAGTATTGCGCAAGCAAAGCAATACTTTTCAATGTAAATTTTCCGTAATGACTGCTTACCCCCATCACACTGGAATTTTGGACAACATCCATAAGGATCCACAAAAGCAACGCAGTTGGTTTTTCCTTGAGGTGGCATGTTGCAGCTCGGTTCAAGACGCTTAAAATGACACATATCCGGGGTCATATTTTCTTCGCAAAAGTAACTGTTGCAGCATTCAAATGGCTGACTTGGATTTGGCTCCATTGTTTGACATTTTCTATTGAGAGGAGCTGGTGGACATTGCTGATTTACACAAGAATCTAAAATTCCGAAAATTAAAAAATTTTCATCCTTGCATACCACAAAAATATATTTTTGGTCTGTCGATCCCGTTCAAGTTTTAAAATTTAAGATATGATTATGTATACTTACCTGGAAAGCTAGTAAGGGGGCAACAATCCCAAGGAGTGGCGACCATTAAGGTGTCCTGTCTAATTGTACTAAGGCCACACTGATTTGCAAAACGATTTTGGCATTGGTTTCTAAAACGGAAGGTATTCTTGTCAGTGCAAAAGTACATTGGTGTTGGATTCCAGGGAAGGCGAACACTAATACAGGTCTTCGCAGGATCCGGGGTAGGTGTACCGCACATGTCATCTATGTAATTAATAATAATGTGCAAAATCAAAATATTCAGTTTAAAATTACTAAAATTGACATTAGAAATTAGAAGTAATTAACTTTAGAAATAATTTACCTTGAACAGTAACGGCTACTAGGAACACAAGTTGGAAGAAAGGTATCACAGAAAATTTTCGACAACGCATGTTTATCTTTGGTTTGATTTACCCCAAGTTGGTAAATAAAATTCAGCGTTTCGCTTCGTTGCCTTTTTTTGCAAACGCTTTGGTGTATCTAACTCCTCAGAATCGACTGAAAGGATGAACTCAGGACGAAATTCATTTTATTTATATCCAACGCTTAATCTTAATTATCCTACGTTGTGGGTCTATTCCTTTCATGGTTATACAATATAAATGGCCACTGGGCATATTTTTAACACTAACACCAAGCAAAAAACCCTAAAAACATGCTGTGGCATTATTTATGATGAAGTAGAGAGGTGACCGTGGTTCTTCAATTTTGCACATGCAAACAATGAGCAAATCTTGTTTCCATCCATTTCTCCATTCTGCGTGTGCAGTTTGTACTACTACGCGCAATATTGTTGACGATGTTCATTGTACTATTTGAAATGTGTATCAAAGCAAAGCCCGATTGTTTCATGAAAATAGCATTTGTACCTAGATTGCCTTGATTTTATGACGTTTGAATCGTTTGATGATGATATACTTTTTAGTAATCAAAACAGTTTGCCAATAATATGACTCATTCTGAGTTCATTCATTTAGTTGCATCGCATGATGGTCTATTATAGTATGTATACTTGAATTTCTCATTTGAGTTTGTGTACACCCATTGAAAGATGCTATTCTAACAAAGCCAAATCATATATTGTTCCATGCAGTATTTTACTTGGCGTTTTCAAAGATGATTCTTGCAAATAATTATACACAAATGATTAAAAACAAGTTTTTTTTTTCATTTTGTCATGCATAAATGAACTTGCTTACGTCAATTACTTCTACTGAAGTGTGAGTAGCGTCTAATGGAAGATAATGAGCGATCTGACAGTCTTAAAACGTGTTGTTTTTGAAATGACATTGCCGGAGTCTCTGTCCTAATGCATAGTTAGCTATGTGCAGATCAAATTTAAAATTGTAATTCTTTAAATAGCATCAGTTTTCTTGGAAAAACATGAACATACAGAATTTTTTAGCTACTAAAATAATGCATTTATAAAGTCTATTTCGAATGGTGCATATTTCAAATAACGGAAATGTGAAACAGGATGCATACCGAATTAATATGGTGTACTAAAATCCTCGTTTCTATTTCTCTTCAAGAGAAAGTAAATATGCACAGTAAAATTGTTAGTACTGCTTGTACTACTCCAAGAACCCTAGCTAATTTTCGGATTGACCAGACTCCATATTCTATATTTACCGATTTTGTTATAAGAACAAGCAGTATGGCTGGTGATATATGCATTATGTTTTCTCATATTATTGCACTCTCTATTTTCGATGTTTATTTTTTACTCTGAAAATGCAGTCCTGTAATTAAGACTCCAAGCACTATTAAGTTTCTGCTAATAACTTGAGCCAAAAAATATAATGCAAAAACGCCTATGAACAAAAGTCAAAATCTAACTGCACTGGAATATTTACATTATAGTAACGCGTTTGACTGAGGTAGTAGTCGTTACCAAAAATGGTGAACTAGGTAGTTTCCACATCACGTACATTTCAATAGTGAAATTAAAATTAGACATTAGCAGCAATGTTTTTAAACAAAGCAGCGCCTGTGAACTGTTCTCAGACTTGTGTTTTAGCTCTTAAAATTTTCATTAAAACCGTTTTCTCTAGTCCGCATCATGCTCTTCTTGAATGCATATTTCTTGTGTATTTAAATAGGAAGTTATGTACTAAACGTGCATGTAGCAAATTTAGTCAAGTTTATATAAATATAATGCACATGATTTTGTCCCTTGAAATGTGGGCAATAAGGCGCTGTGCGTAAAGTTTTGATTTTTTTTTGAATGGGTTTCTTTTAAAATATTAACTTCTGGAAAGAACCTCAACTTCTGGTATGGTTTTCTCTTTACATGTAGCGTCGATAGCTATGATTTGCTACGCCTATAATAATTATTATTTACCGTGAATAATAAGCAATGCCACGTTAAGCAAACTTTTTACGTTTCCGTTTCCTAATTCATAATATTTTATGTTGGTACACTATACCTAAATTTCTAACTAAAGTTGATGGATTGTGTTGCATTTTAGTTAAGAACATTCCCATGAAGTATTACACCTACAAAGAAGCACGACGGAGCTAATTTATAAGATGCCTACGTAAGTATGTACTTACTTTATCTGATGACAATAGAATAAAGCATAGACTTGAACAAAGTTATATATTACCGGTTTTCGCCTAAAAATAGCAGCTCTCTAAAGATAGCATTCTTCTAAAGATAACCGTCCCTCAGAGCTCGAAATTTGATTAGACGAAAACCGGTATGTGGTATATTATAGTATAGTATAAGTATTGCATTGAAAGTACATGACATTTACTTTTTGCTGCGTTGCTTTGAAGTATTTTTTAACTTTGCTGCAACCTTCTGCCCATCAAACTGCCTAATTTCCAAACAAATCTTATTATGTATAGTTCTAGTTTGTCATACATGCAACTTGTGACAATTCCCCGCATATATACATACTAGGAGCTAATCGCTTAATCCTATTAAATATCTCAATCTCCCGAAACGAGACTGTCACTTTTTGTCATACGAGTCTGTCTCCCAACATTCTCTCCACACAAGACCAGCAAAAAATTCAGTGAAAGAAGAGCGTATGCAGAGAAACTTTTCCGTTTTACAAAAACATCCTGAGTCTCCTCTATGTCATGTGCATAATAAGTAATAAGAACAGCATAATTTTATCGACATGAAAGATGAAATGAAACAAAACTTTTTTCATTTCATATATACTTTCATATATAATTTGAAATTTCATATATATATATATATTATAAATATATGTATAAATATTACTCTGGACTTTGCCAGCTTATGGCAGACAACACATAAAATAACAGAATTGCCTTTTCACATGTAGAAACAGTGCCAGCACAACAAGCGAGGAGTAATAAAATCTGTCTGGCTGGATTGGATTCTCTCAAGTGTGATGATGATGAAGAAGATTCTAAAAATGTAATATTGTGTTGTTGGTAGCTGCCTTGCATTAAAAGCAAATTTTGCTTTTTCATTCATACGAAAGCAAAGTGTACATTTTCCTTTTTTTCTATTTCCACTTTTCCCCATTTATTATCGTAAGCTCAACAATGCACCATGCACAACAGACGCAGACAGAATGAGTAAAAGGGTAAATGAAGACTATTAGGAAAAACCGACACATGCACAAGATGCATAGAAAAAAGAGGTATTGTATGGAAGTATGAAAATGACCAAAAATATCATCATGTTCTGGTTGTACCATCCATCCATCCATTCAAAATACTCACTTGTTCATCATATACACCACAACAGCATTTACCATACCATTTACCACCACTACTACCACAATATTGAAAATACCTTTTCTCTCTCTTGTACAAATTGAACCAAACTCTGGTAAACAATGAATGCACAAAAAGACCCAAATGTGCACAACAGAATAATAATTAAACTAAAAGGTTCATTTTTAATTTTAGAAATGAGTATTTTATGAGTACCCCATGCATGCAAGCCTGACTCTCCAAACGTTAATCTTTCTTATTATGAAGGGCTCCCTGTGAAAAACGAGCAGTAAAGTACGTTCACACTGAAAACTTATAAACAGTCATCATCGTCACTATCATTGCTCTCTACTGGCATTACATTATCATCATCATCATCATCAGCATAATATCATCAATAAGCATTTTTTGAGATTTGAGAGAAAAACCGATAGTTTGGTTTTGGTTTGTGTTGAGAAAATCACATTTTCTCTCTCTCTCTGAAAATAGTCAAAATAGATTCTGTAGATATTAGATCATCGACAGCAGTCTACAGAGTCTACTTTGCTTACGACTACTCTAGCTCTGCATCTATCACCACTACCACAGATCAGACAGACCCGACGACCGACAGACAACAGCAGCAGCAGCACCAAAAGTAACAGAGATGCGGTTATTGGCTAAAGGCTAGTAATAATATAGTGTTCTCTCATGTTGTTTAATGTGACCGTCGGTGGTAGTGCCGTGTGACTGACTATCATTGATATTATTACTGCACACGATTATCCGATATTATTATTATGCTTGTTTAAAAAAAATTATATATTTAGTGAACTGACTCAAAACTGAACTCTGTTTTTACTTATTATATGTGTACAAGTACAGTGCAGTCAGCAGAAAGTCAGTGGTCAACAAGCAGTAGTAGTAGTAGTTAGTATTGTTAAGTGCGTGCTTTAATGTAATTTTTTTGAAAACTGAACAGCTAAAACATTCTTGTCCTGTTTATCAGTATAGTTATGAATGAGTGTATGCAATGTAAAGTCTGGTCTCTGGCATTACAATTTTTATAGAACATCTTGTGTGTGTGTGTGAGTATTCTACCTGGTAGGCAAAGGGAGAAGTTATTGTGCCGGATTGCCGATAGTCACAGTCACAAGCTACATTGCATAAAAGCATTTATGTGTGTAGAAAAGTGAAGTCAATGTTTACATTATAATTATTATTATGAGTAAATAAAAAAAATTAATATCGACTTCATTCCCACCAACAGCAGAAAGATCGTCAAGTTTATTGCCGTCGTCTAAAGGTTTGTTTGTCAACGTAATATATTTTCAGCTAACTCAGCTTTCTTCTGGTGAGTTTGAATATTTTTGTATTTTAATTAATAATAATTTATCAATGTAATAAAATGTGTTTTCCACTTTTACTTGACTGGTTGTAGTATTGTATTGTGTGTGTACACAGTACATACATTAATATTGATGTTTCTTTATTTTGTTCCATTTTCCTTGCATTACTTACACACAGTTCATCATTGTCAAAAGTATAACTAGTTTTAGTTTAAGTCGATACGGTGTGTTACTTATTCTGATGGTTAGTTGTTATGTTATTCGATAATTATACTGGCATTATTGGTAATCCTTGGCTTGTAAGTAGATGTTTTAAATAGTTTTTCTTTTGTAAGGGTACACAATGAATACTGTGAATTTGTATGATGGTAGAAAGGACAGAGCATTGACTTGTTTGTCGGTATTATTGGTAACTGGCGTAAATTCTTTATCAAGCATATATTTCTAGTAGAGAGAGGTGTTGACGAAAACATGGTTTGTATGCTGCAGTTGGGTAAAAAGTGGATTTGGAAGTTTTTTGTTTACTTATAAATAATTATAAACAGTAGAGAATGATAAAGGTTGATCATTAAATTATATGCACCAAATGACCAAAGTGGACTTAAATGAGACAATAGGTTGCCAGTCTTGTCAATTTAAATTTAGTTAGTAAATTTGTTGCTGTAAGGAATTAATAACAAACAATGTATTATAAATTGTCTTTTTAACCCTATTCAGGAACTCATTTGAAGACTAAAGCTGACTGAAAAAATGTAACAACTGCGTACTAAGAATATACCATGTATTGGTTTCTTCAAAGAAACTAAATTTGTCTGGGTCAAAGTTGCGGGAGACCTGTTTTCCATCAGTCTGTGAAAATCACGGCACTGTTTTTTTCATAAACCGTTTACCTAAAATAGTTTTCACTGGAGGCTCATCCTAATCATTTACTTCTTGGCATTCAAAACATTTGTTATAATTGTTATAATGTTAATTAGACAAGGTATGGGTAAAAAAATGTTTGGTCTGACATAAATATGTATTTTTAGTTGCGTGCTGAAAAGTGTAAATTAGAGCAAACTTTGGAACAAGAACAGGAATGTCTTGTTAATAAGTTGATGAGGAAAATTGAAAAATTAGAGGCTGAGACTGTTGCAAAGCAGACTAATTTGGAACAACTACGAAGAGAGAAGGTATAAATTATTTAATTATGCATTACTGCACATCTATCAATTGAAGATAATATATTTCGTTAATTAGTCACGTTTCTTGTTATATTTTGATTTTCTGAGTTTAGGTTGAATTGGAAAATACACTTGAACAAGAACAAGAAGCATTAGTAAACAGACTCTGGAAACGGATGGACAAGTTAGAAGCAGAAAAGAGAAACCTGCAAAATAAAGTTGAGCTGGGATATGGAGGAGGTCGGGGTGCCAATGATCCTGTAAGTACTGGAGGCTCATTTTTGAGAAATGAAACCTCTGTACCTCTTAGTCTTCAGCACCCAAATTCACAGTCCGGACAAGTTGGAGTATCCTTACCGGGTGGAAGACATACCTCCTCTGATATGAATGACAACAGAGGAAGTCTTAGTTTAAGTGGATCGGAAAACAGAGGCTCAGCATTAGATCAGGATGTAGTTACGCTTAGTGGCAATGTACAGCATTTGAGAAATGAAGTTGATCGACTGAAAGCGCAGCTCAATGTTGCACAGCAGCAGCGTGAGTAACTGAATATTATTAAATTGCTTTAAATTTGTTAAGAGTTCTGCAATTGTGTATTATGTATTAATTAACTTGTTTGTATAGATGCAGATAAAATGGCACAATTTGCGATGGAAGAAAGGCAAATTCGAGACGAAAATCTTCGCTTGCAACGCCGTCTTCAGTTGGAAATGGAAAGAAGAGAAGCTCTGTGTAGGCATTTGTCTGAGTCGGAATCCAGTTTAGAAATGGAAGATGAACGACATTTCCATGAATCTCTGGTAGCACAGAGCTCACCGGCAGCTGCGTCTGGTACTGGAAATGTTGGTTCAGTGTCGATTGCATCTCACTCTGGAATCATGGGAGGCAACGTCGTCTCAAGTTCTGTTGGAGCAGGAGCGCCTGGTGTTGTTCCATCGAGTGCTTTGCCAATTAGACCACGCCCTGGGTCAAGTCCTGGGCCATTCGTGCCTTCTCCTGGTTCTGGGTCAAGACCTATGAGTCCAGGTATGTTTTTTAAATGCTACAAATTTCACAACATTCAGCGAAGTTTTTACTAACGCAATGTAAAACTATGTACTTAAATTTTCTAGGGCTTCAATTGTCATGTGGTGGTTCAAACAGTAACAGGGATGTTATAATGAGCCCTCCCAGTCCAGTCAGTAGATGCCACATGTGTAATGGTCATGGCTTCTTAGTAGGTAGCAATAGCACCGGTGGACCACTTGTAGTCACAACCAGTCAGTCATCTGGACCATTTTCGAACATTGTTGCTTCCTCATCGCCTCCTATTCGTCATTCCAGTAGGGAACGATTTGCTAGACCTGCACCACCTTCCAGTAAGTGTTTCTCTTATATTTTA
>JAHZMT010000067.1:0-26404 GCA_027743785.1 Sinhomidia bicolor
ATGCTTACTAGAGTTTAGATGGATCCGTGGAAATTTTATTACCTATCTATATCGAATGGAGGATGAAAAAGTTTGCTTAATGGAAAAGGTTCGTCGGTCATCAAAAGTTTTTTTTTAATCCTTTATTTCTATTGAAAAGACTAGTGATGTCGAAAAAAAATTTTTTTAAAGGTTTAGTTGAATACACTATCTGAAAGATTCAGCAAAAACTTATCATGTCCTTTCTGAATCTACAGTCAAGCCATGTCGCCAACGTTTTTTTACAGTTTACAGCACGTCAAAACTTTCAGTTTTACGCTTTGGTAGGTAAAGTCAAAGAGGTACTCGGTTAAGTGTAGTTTCTGTGAGCTTACAATTTATCCTCCAATCTGGATAATATGTGTATTCAGTAGTAGTAGTAGTAGTATACTTATAGTATAATTGTCATCTTTATTAGTCACCAGACAAAAATAACTGCTCGTAAATCAATCCGTTTGATAGCAACCATATCCATGTCCGTAGAGTAGTTTTTAAGATGATAATTTTCCAATTTTCCCTTTTATTACAAATTTTAATACCCGTGTGTCGTATGGAAATGATGAGCACGCGGAAATCACCTTTCATCTCATCATCATCATCATCATCACAAAACACTATAAAGTGTGTAATTACCACTATTATATTATACCTGTGGACGCGTGCTCATTATTATCCCGTGTTCATTTCATCAGTCAGCAAAAAAATGGATGATACTGCATGTGAGGAAAGTGACGACGAAATGGAAAGTTGCGGGAAAGAGCAATTAGCGCAAAACAAGCAACATTATTATTTCCATCACTAGCATCATTATAACGTGATAACAATGGCAATGTAAGTTGGCAGGCAGAAAGGGAGCAGGTAGGTAGGTAGGTAATTGGTTGGTTTTGCAATATCTTCTCTCTCTCTCTCTCTCTACGGCTTCTTCTCATCAATACGTAAATGTAAGTGCAGCTATAAATACACATATAGTTGGATAGGTAAAAAAAATGCCTATAAATAGTAACAGCAAAATGCTCATCGCTTCTCGTACAAGACTTGATGTGTGATTAAAAACTGAGAATAAACCTGCAAATTAATGACAGCCATACGCTCTCAGCATCGTTAATAGAGTTATTTGCATTTAATCGTTTTTCTTGTAAGTAGTAGCATTGGGATATTTGCCTTGAAATATAGTGCATGTAGGTACAGCAAGTTTGACGAGGAGCAGGTAGGTAGGTAGGTAATTGGTTGGTTTTGCAATATCTTCTCTCTCTCTCTCTCTCTACGGCTTCTTCTCATCAATACGTAAATCTAAGTGCAGCTATAAATACACATAAAATTGGATAGGTAAAAAAATGCCTATAAATAGTAACAGCAAAATGCTCATCGTACAAGACTTGATGTGTGATTAAAAACTGAGAATAAACCTGCAAATTAATGACGGCCATACGCTCTCAGCATCGTTAATAGAGTTATTTGCATTTAATCGTTTTTCTTGTAAGTAGTAGCATTGGGATATTTGCCTTGAAATATAGTGCATGTAGGTACAGCAAGTTTGACGTGTTGTTTTTTGGCTTCCATTATCATCATCGCCTTCATTATTATTATTATTATTATTATTATCATTAAACACATCAACGTCCACGCTGGACGGATCAAAGGAAGATAACAAAGAGAATTGAAATTGTGGCAGAGGGAGAGTGGAAAATGCTGTTTTAACAAAAGGACTTTTTTCCACTTTTGTGATAAGTTGAGCGTGATAATCATCATGACAAAATCAAGTGTTTAGTGAGAACACGTCGTTCTCTTTGCCAAAAAAATGTACTTTTTTGATCGAGAAAATAATCTGTAATTACAATCTAAACCGCCTGTTGACTTTTTTTATTATTAGACGGATGCAATTATTTTTGTACATGAGTAGCATAATGTTATTATTATTTTGGTATAACAATAATGTGCATATGCTTCAGTATACAAAAAAGGAATGAAACACTTTTTTTATCGAGAACAATAATGTATGCATATTATTACAAAGGTAGAAGAATGTGAAGTAAAGCAAAAATAAAATGAATGTCGTCTATATCCCCTCTCAGAGATGAGTTTTACTTTATTTGCTCGCGTCTCCACGTTTTGTGGCGGGCATGTTTTACATGCCCACAGTTGTAAAACAATGTCAACTTTCATGAACTTGTTAACTAAGTACAACAACATGTAACTTAAGTACCTTTATGGTCAACTGCAACCGGTAGAAATCCTAATGATTTTTAAAATTTTTAAATGCTTGGATAAGGCATATATGACCTGCCAGTCGAAAGGTTTTGGGAGACCGTTTGTCATGGTGGGGGCATTTTGAAATTCTACGTCATCGTATCTACTGATAAAGTAAAGACTGGCTTTTAATTTTATTACATAAATTAAACAATCAAATTACCTTATTAAAGCAGAAAACCCAAAGAAATGTTAAGTCGCCAGATAAAGTAAATAGCACTTTTATATGCTAGCTCCACACAGAAAATTGAAATTTTTATTCAATTTTTTATTTATATCATACCTCTTACTTAATGTTATTATAATTATTATAATAACCAACCTAATAAAACAGCACATAGCTAATATACGCGGTACAAAACAGCGCGTGTTCAAGTCCGAACCATATTTACGTTCATCTCTTCTATACCAAACGACAGATAAGCCGTTGACTGCCGCTGTATAGCAAGTAAGTAGCATGCACGTATTTCCATTTTATTAACAAAGCTTGCTCTTGAGCAGGCTGTCTACTTTGGAGTTGGTCTGACGACGACGCGACGGGTAAATTGCTATGTCATGTGATGATGCAGGTATTCATTACATATTATCATAAATCTTCTTATTTCTCATCATGTTCATATTTTCATCTAACATCAGAAAACACACCATAATACACTTCACTACTGCCACCACTATCTAACGAGGGAATGCGAAGCAGTGTAAACACCAGAGTCTTTGTTGTTCATTGTTTACACAACTATAAGCTGCCACTATTTCAGAATGACCTTTACGTGAAAAGTTACCGTTTAATATGCTTTATGGATATGACTTCTTCGTGGGAAAATCAAACAAATATTAATCTACTACTTAAATTACAAAAAGTTGCTTCGCCAACACACTAAACTAACAACTCCGCAAACCCTCAAATCTCAAAACCTAAAGATTTACCGTCATCAACTGATTATAAAATTATTGTAGGGCTTCACAATTTGATAAATGTTATTGCTAATAATAGTAGCAAATTAATTTTGACAAGCAGTAGCCGGTCATAATATTGCTTTATTCTCTCTTATTAAATTTCAAAATTATTTTTGTAGGGCTCTATTACCACTACACTCCTTGTCATTCCCTTGTAAGTACTTTTTAAAAACTTTTATCCGAGAAATGAAAAGCAAAAAAATAAGAATTTTATATAGCCCATTACTATTATTATTACTCTTATTATATACTTTCTCTGTTGACTTTTTTTTACCTTAAGCACACATATGTACACTATATTACATACTCCGCAAAATGAAAACGTCTGTTTATAACTGAAAATGATTTTCTGAGAAAACTGTAAAAGATACTACAACACTTGCTATAGCACGCACTACAAAAATGTAGCTTACCACTGCTGTTATTATTCTTTGAATTATTATTTTTCTTGAAAAGGCTTCTCTTCTTTTCGTTTTTTGCTGCTGTAAAAAACTAAATAAATCTATAAAAATTCTTCAATAACATTTGAGCATATGTGCGCCTTGCCCATTTAATATGCATTTATTTTTCAAAAATGGAACACAGAGAGGACCTTGTGCGTACATCATAAAAATGCCGTCAGATCATATCATTCTCCAGACGTTATATCCAGTCCAGGCAAACGTATAAAAACGTAACTTACAATGTCATTATTACTTACGACTTGTAAGAATCTTACTAACTTTTATACATTTTATTTTGTTTATACGGCCAAAGATAAAAAAATTCAGCAACGACTACAAGAAGGGAACACATGCCATTACAAACCAGCAGCTTTTAATACAGTAAGTAATGATGTATTTTCATCGTCTTCGTCACCGCGTATTACTGTCGTTGACTGACCGACTTTTTTTGAAAGTCCGACTTTTTTATTTCAAAAAGTTTGCCAGCATATTGCATAATATGTATGTGAAGTCTATTTTATTTCTATATAATTTCAGCATTTTTTTAAACGTCAACAAGACAAGACATAAGAAAGGAATGCTCTGCTCATTCATCGCATTCATGTTGAATGAAGAACCAGAGAGTACAAAATTATTTGATTTTTATCACTGAAAAGAAAGCAGAGGTCCAGATCTTCCTCAAAGCAAAGTAAAAAAAAGTCAAAGAATAATGCCTTTTAATGTAGGCATGTACATCTATCCGAATATAGTTTATTTACCTATATAAATATTTTACTACACAACGAAGGAAAAAAGTATAAAGAAAAAAAGAGCAAGGATCAAAGGAAAAGAGAAAAGTCCAAATTTGAAAACTGCTTGGAAAAGTTGAAAGAAACCAGTAGGAATGGATAGTACACGGTACGTGTACTCGTACAGCAGCTAACCATGTATGTGCATAATATTTTCTAAACTAGCACTCAACCCGTTTTTAATAAGGGTGGATTATACAGAGCCGTGTTTACACAATTAGGTATATGCAAGATAGACAGCTCTTGTATCTCACAGATATATCTCTAAAATTAACTTTACAAAATTTTGCTTACTATAAAAAACAGTGTGGGTATGTATGCAACTTGTGTTTACCAGCACTCTAGCTTTTGTATCCCTGGCCATCCAATGCTAACCATCCACTTCACTTTGAGTGACCCGCCAAAATATCACAATTACGTCTTTATACCACAATGTGTCTTTTAAAGATTAAATTTCTTTTAAATTTTTTTATTCTCAAGTGATACAGCAGCAACATCACAAGTACAGAGCTGCGAATATTTTGTATATTTTTTATTTCTAAAATTTCTTTAAAAATTATTTTACTTGCTTTGATTGAATTTAACATTTTAAGATCGTACTTTAGTCACCTGATGACGACAACTTGAAACGCGTTGTGACAATAAAAAGTACAAATTGAAGTTTAACGTTGTGTCTGCCTTGTGTAGTTTTTAACAACGACCCTTCATATTCAGCTCAAATTTAAAAAGAAACCGGTCACTACCGTAAGACAAATCGTATAAATGACGACACCAAGTACATTTGCTGCAGTTTATGGGTACCTATAAAAAGTGCACTGCTAGAAAAAGTGAAAGTGGCATATAATGATGCTTTTAAAATTTTGTTTAGACAAAGTAGGAGGACAAGTGCTTCGAAAATGTTCTGTGACCATGGAGTGAAAGACTTCCGTGCAATTAGAAGAACTGCTGCCTACTCTCTACTTGATCGGTTGGCAAATAGTGAAAATTCTATAATCAAATCCATTGTAAACTCTGAATTTTTTATAAAGTCGTCAATTTCATTTGAATGGAAAAAATTGTTATTTAACATGCATTAACTATTATATGTATTTCTGTTTTGTAAATTGTGACAATATAATACTGTTTTCCCTTATGTTTTTTTTGACAATGTTTTATTAGATATACACTTAGATTTTTTTTATTACCTATTCTATGGACTTTGTCATTCGTGTACTGTTTGATGAAAATGTCTGCAATAAAGGCTTAATAATAATAATAATAATAATAATTTATAAGGTTTGTTTGTTTTCGGTGAATTTGAACTAAATGGATCACTATGGCACATTCATTATTTATATAGATACAATATACAAGGGATCTATTGACGATTCTTGGAACCACGATGAAAAGCACAATACGTGCATGCACATGTTCAAAACGTTTGTCGACAGACGCATTATGTGATTATAAAGATAGCCGTCAAGGAATTTGGCTTTCAGACGGATTGCTTACCTTGTTGCAGTAATATTTAGTAAATACAACTGCTACATAAATAAGTAAACATTGGTAGGTGTCGCTGCAATCAACTTTTGTAGACACTTTGTCATGAGATGCTTATTAATTACATTTAAAATGTGAACGAAAATTGAAATAAAATTTTAGAAAAAAACAATAAAAGGTGATATTATACGCTAGAAAATGTGAGAGCAACAGTGTCGCTAGAATTATACAAACGTACTTTCTGACCCGACGAGCAAGAGAGAGAGAGAGAGATAAAAAGAGGAAAGCAAACAAAAAGAGCAACTTTCTCTTCCGACTATGTCAGAGACATCTTTCACTCTGCCGGTTGAGCTGCTTCCTCTGTTGGACAACCAGCCGGCATAAGTTTATTAGCAAAATTTCCCAGTAGAGAGCTGAAAGAGTACTCTCTCCGTAAAATCTCCTGGTATGTCGTCTGCATATGAGCTACTACTACCGCTAATGGCTTGTTCATTATTCCCTGCTACCAGCAGCATTACTACTTAAACAGAAGCAGCAACAAACCTTCATTTCCCAAAGACAAGCGTTTCTCTCCGATAGACTGCGCTCTAATTCATTGCCCATTTATTGTACTTAACTTATTTTTTGGCAATATTGTACAGACTGTGTTTCTACTTGTGAGCTTATCTGTATGCCGTTGTTGGTTTCGAGGCTGTGCACACAGTGATAGTGAGTGTTTGACTCTACATGCAATTTTACTAAAAGGACTGCTACTCTTTTTTTTCTAAAAAAAACGTAAATGTTTATTTTTCGTGCGCTTCATGCACTAAACCAGTCGTTTAAATTTATACGTGCACAAATGAGTTTTTTAAAAACACCAATTTGAAGCAATAAGAAACCCATAAATAATTGTGGCGAGCTTCTAGAACATGCACTATAAATTAGACAAGTCAAGGTACATTCCCATTTTCTCGCTACATATTTTTTCATTACTTACTTGACTTTGTGTGGTGCACCCATAAAATTAATATATTACTCGAGTAGCGCAACTTGTTATACTATCTACTTTAAAGTATTAAATTGGTCGTATCGATGATATTTTTTTCTATATGCAAACTAGTAGACTTGCAGTCAATCCCAGCACTGACGAGTTGGATAATAAAAGTGGCATGTGATATTCCTGAAAAATGTAAAAAGAGTTCAAGTACCTAATAAACGGGGAGACTATCCCGTGTAAATATGCATAGCATGTCGCAGCAAAACTATCATCAAGTGAAAATAGCTAATCATAAACCTTTCACTCTTACCGTTTCCTCGCTGTCTGTGGTTGGATGGATCGCGACGAAAATGCATCTCTCTATCTCTCTCTCTCGAGAATAAATAAATGTGGAACAGCGAAATCAAAAATCAGTTAGTTCGTTTGGTAGAGAATAGAACCAACATCATCGTCATCAAGAAGGCAATGATAATACGTAGGCAAGTTGGAAAATACAAACATTTTTCTGCTTTTATTTTTTTCTACAGCCCGCTGTGCAGCTCACAACGACAACAACAACAGCAGCAACAGTGTGAGTTTTTTAAAGTGACGCCATAAATTACTAAACGCTTTCATTTTCACACCATGAAAAATCCACGAAAGAAAATTATGACTTGAAGAAAAGAAACGCTATAAACTTATTTTTTTTTGCATTGGAAGCAGTAGTAAATCACTTTGTAAAAAAATAAAAAAATAAATATATAGCAGAATATTATGCAGACATGCCTCTACCACCACCATCACCACCATCACCTTTTTTCCACAGCACACCACACACGTACACACATTCTCGCACAAACATCTCCAGATGCTTACCAAAAATCTGGTTTAAAAATGTCTATAACAACAACAACAGCAGCTCCATAAAATATACATTGTGATTTTTTCACCTACGTAAAGCAGTGGTCCTCTAGCATCTCTATCTTTATATCTAATAATAATAATAATAATAATAATAATATAGGATCATCATCATCATCATGTATGTATAGGTATTTACTTAATAAAATACGCGAACATGGATGCACACAACAATATATTATTACTGTTTATTTATTTGTGCATCAACAACTTACTATGTATAACATTTGATTGTTATCATCAGCAGCAGCATCATCGCAGCAACCTTACAAGATAAAATTGATCTTGCCTTTTGCCAGAGGACTATAATGTATCGAGGAGACAGGATGGAAGACGTCCTTACGGTTTCTTCCTTGTTGCAAAGAAAAAGCTTTACTTGACACAAACCGTTTTACTATTACATACCAAGTCCTCCACCACCACCACTACCACTACGACGACTACTGCTACTATAGCCAAAGCTCATCTCCAACTTGTTCTTCGTCCTCTCATCATTTGCCAGTAAGCAAGCAACGACAAAAAAGATCAGTTAGTTGAAATGTAGTTCAAGTAGTCTCGACGTGTGTGGTATTGGATATGGAATGGCAAGAGAGCAGATGTAGGGAAATGAAATAAGTGGTTGGTTTTAAAGGTTGCGGAGCAAGTTCTGTGTGATTTCCAGCTCTAAATCTGTCCGGCCGGCTGTCAGTAAGCACAATAATATGTAACTTGAGAACTGCTTCGAGTTTTTAAATTATGTTTTTGGAAATCGATTGTTGTCACACTTGCTCGATTCCATATTTCTATTCAGTTTTATCGATCAACGGTAACTTCGATTTGTAAATTTTGAAGTATGGCAAATAACTTTGGATGACATGTCAATTTCAAACATTCGGTGCAACATGCATATTCTAACATATCAGTTGAAAGATGTATACAATCGTTAGAAATGATTAAAAATGGTTTAAATTGATCAAAAAATATGTTTTCAAAATCCGTATTTATAATGTATCTGGCTTGTTGGAGTGTTTCGACGTGCTAGTTTTGAAAAACGCGATGCATACTTTACTCATCCAATGCTTTTAAGAGATCAATCCAACTACTGATACTTGAAAGAACAGAGAAAGTTATAGGATACTTTTTTTTGCGCTGATTGATTGAACATAAATATTTCGTACCACCTAAATATTATTATGTACGAACGTCCGTTCTTTTTCAGTTGATGCTCATTGTGAGACTGCCAAAAAATGTTTTCTGTGTGCAGTCTCATCCAAGGCCAGGAGGACGACGAGAAGATAGTATTGCGGTAAGATTACTGTACGGTGGAAAACTAGTTGAGTAGGCTTGAGCTTTGCCAGAATGTTGTACTTATAAGATGCGCGTTTCGTAGAGAAGAATTAATTAAACGTAAGGGCATTTACTTATTTATGTTTTTATCTTTTGTACATACCCTTTGCAGTCCACTGGATCAAATAACAGACAAAAGAACAGATAAGAGATCAAAGTGTCAGAAGGATACAAGTCATTACAAAGGCTTTTTGAAGGTACAACCTTTTGCATTACAGTAATAATAATAATAATAGCGAAAAGAGAAACATGGATTTATTTCTTGTTGGAATGCATATGTATATATGTGTACAGCGAATAGAAAAAAAACCGATTTTAATTTGACGGGATCGCCGATCGATCACAAAAGCACAAACAATTAATAGACCAGTTTCCCGAAAGCTTTATTTGACTTTTGACGTTGTTGCTGTTGCTGCTGCTATTTTTGCAATGTCCAAATTACGGTAGCAAAACAAGAATCACTCAGAGTATACTTGATTTGCTGCCAATGCAGTATCGGAATTATCGGATGGACCACGCTGCCAAACATTCCATCCAACCCAGTTGCAAGTTTGCTGTGATCCATCCACATGTTGTTCACTGGCGACTATAAATGTTAGAGTACCACATTACTTCTATGAGAAATACAATTCGTATGTGCACTTTCGATTATTCGCATATATTTGAGTGCACCAACCATCCGCTGTCTCTGGTGGTCTATGATAATGCAAGCAAGTAAATTTAAATGTCTGCCTGCAGTAAATAATGGGTGCGATCAATACAACCATTTGATACAAATCTCCACCTCTACATATTTGCAAGTGTACAAATAAACTTTGGCGACCTTTATAATGTAGAAGTTTCCACGAGTCGAGAAACGAAATTAAACTTAGTAACTAAAAAAGAGAAGAACAATTTTTGAAGGATTTTATGGATGCGCAATACTTGATTTGCTTTCTTACAAAGCTCTACGTTGTAAACGTTCATATTTGACGAGCAAAGTTACATAAGATTAAATTACGTACTTTAGAAATTTTATTATGCATAACCACAATCCTATCTTATCTCAATCTTGAGATTCTCAACTTTGTAAGTGAAAGTAAGAAATTTTTAATGGAGAGGTTACTACTTTGATTAAGTTTCGAGCCAACAAATCCAAGTTTTTATGCTACTACAGGACACCCAGCTTTTGCCTGTAAAGAAGCAGGTAAATCGATAATACATGTGGAGAATCCGTCGACCGACGAACTTTTGTTAAAATCAACTGACTTGTATCTGTTTTGCATTCGACCATTTAATACCAAGATGGAAAGATGAAATAAGTATGATTCCGCATATAAGATGCAATTTTCCTAAAAAGTTCATGTATTTTTTTTAAAAATCAATTTCGATCTTTTTAACCTAAATAATTGATGTCTTCTCCGAAATAAACTAGGTACTAAAAATCTCGGGTCATAATATTTAAAAGGGTCCAATTTATTGCAAAAACAGGATCTGCCTGTTTGCAAGCAAGGTTTGATCGCTCCAACGGGTTAAACAGTAATATGTAATGTCGAGATGAACCGTTTTTGTTCTGATGATGTATACACGCGCATGATGTTATTTATCCTACTACTATTTATGTGACCTGAAATGTTGTTGATCATCGAGTAAACACACCTAACAAATATGCCATTCAATTCTTTTCTATGCTAGCTACGATATATACACGATAATAGTTAAAACAAATTCAACACGCGTGCTCGATAACATAGGGTGTTTATAATAATGCCCAGAAGCAAACGGCGAACAGTGTATGTGCGGGGTTTGAGTTCCGAAATGTTGAATACCTAATTAGTTAATGTGAATACTTCATTATTTACGTAAGGTTTCTGCCTCATTGACAACTGTTTAGTGTGAAAAATATCACTTGGCAAATTGCAATTTATTGTGCACAATTTTGTTAAATTGCAATTTTTCTTTCGCAGGCAAATTTGTCCTTTTCACAAAGTGGTCACAAAGTTGTTCGTACAGACGATTAAGAGAAAAAGAGCATTCAATATCGTCATCATCATGATTGTCGCAAAAGATTGCATAAAGTTAGTTCCAAATAAATCATTTTTCTTTGAAAGTGAAAGGCAACATTTTTTTCAGCAGCACTGTCGCGACTATATAGGAGTAACTTTCAAGTTAAATTGGAACTCTGGATGTGGAGGAAAAAAGTGGAAACTTTAACTTGAACCGCCATATCAACTTGTCATCATCATCAAGTTTTCCTTCTTATATAACATGGAGGAAGAAGCATTGCAGTATAAGCAAGTTGTAGTAGTAGAAGTTATAGTAATAATACAGAAAAAAATTTATGGAAATATTTAACCTACGGCGAACTTTTTTTTTCTTAAAGTTTGTTTCTTCTTCTTCTTCTCTTTCTCTCTTTTACGCTTACGCTAGTAAATGTAAGACTTTCCATTTGATATATTTTAGTTATTAGATTTTTGCATATTGCATGCACATAAAAGTACATTTATTATGAAACAGAGCAATTTTTCAAGAAGCTTCTTTGTCCGTCGCTTCTTGTTCAATGGCTTCAGTGAAAGTGACACGAATAGCCAAAAGGAAACCCAGTTGTTGGAACGACGTAGTAGAAGTATTTTTATTCAGATTAGATTCATTTTTCTTCTCCCTGTTCATTTGTACATTTTATACGACAAGGTTGCGCTATATAACACATTTGAAAGACGTTCTCATACTTATACACATACCTACTGTATGTATATGCATACCACTGTGTGGAACAAGGAGAGTGGGTAGGTGAACCGAAGAGAGAACGAAGTGCGCTTGAAAAACGACTATTGGCTTGTTGAAGGCTAAGTTGTTATTTTGAGCTGGAAACGAGCTGCAGTTGAGAAACAAATGAATTGGGACGACGTGGAATGGATGCAATTTACATAAAGTACTGTTTTCACTATGACCATCATGAAATCAGATAATAACGGCGGAAGTAGTAAAAACTTCATTTTGAGCATAGGTAAGTAAGTATATTCATGATGGAAGCGCATTCTTTTACAATAATTTATAAATGTACATACATACATACTCACAATGTACTTGGGCAGTAACTATTATAGTTCAATGTCAAAATAAATTCAGAACAACGGACCCTATACTTTACTTGCCATCATTTGTTTTTGCAATGCTCTTCTCTTCCTGCAGATAAAAGCATTATAAAAAAAAACAGGAAAGCTCCAAAAATATTACCTTTTGTAACGCTTTCTCTCCCCAGCCATTTTTCAATTTTAACGCGAAAAACTGGTGCTGATATACCCTACTGGCGTCGTCCTAACAAAAAATGATGGCCGACGATGGACAGTCTTCCCAAGTTTTACAGACAGATAATAATAATAATATAAGTAAAACGAATATACACCATTTAACTGAAACAATCCTTTGTTCCAACAGCAGCTCATAATATGAAGCTCAGCAGAAACAAAATCGACTTGGAAGGTTTTAGTTTATGTAGCCCGTTCTATTTCCAGCGCCCGACTCTTTTCTTTTGGCTGATAATTCTCATACATTTTGGAAGTTGTGTCTACTTCAACATAAATATTATTTTTGAACAGATATAAATATCTGATTCTCAATTTTTACACAAAGTGTGTAGCTGTATATTCGAGTGACACAAAGTGAAACAATCAGTTCTTTCTTTCTTCCTGTCTTTCGCATTCACTGAAATGCTCTCCAATATAGAAATGGATCTGATGATGACGAACAATAAGCATAAGTTCAACTTGGGAAATCAAAAGGTAGAGGAGGCGGATAAGAGGATATGTTGAGGTGAAGACAACAACGAGTTTCTAGGGAATACTTTTACACTTTTGTCTGTGCTCCCTACTACTAGACATGCACATACATATGTATGTAGTAGGTAGCGCTAGTCACGCTACTCACCGAGTCACGCAGGCAAGCACATGAAAAGACAAGAAAAGTATCCGTTGAGTAAAATAAAGTATTATTCATTTTATCTGTTTAGAGAGTTTAGTTTTTTAGTGGAGGATCGAGTTTGAGAGAGAGCTTTTGGCTAGAGGTGAAAGAAAAGCAGATGTGGACAGGTTTACTTGATATCATCGTAAGGGCAGATGAGGAAATAAAGAAGAAATGAAAATTATTATTATTNGAAAGAAAAGCAGATGTGGACAGGTTTACTTGATATCATCGTAAGGGCAGATGAGGAAATAAAGAAGAAATGAAAATTATTATTATTATTTATTTGGTGTAGCCATGGCCTCTTTTTTTATACGTTTTTATGCCTCCTGTTACAACTACCAGAGGTTTTTTTGGCGTCCGTGCCTTGTAGTTTGTCTGTCAACGCATTTCATTCAGTTATGAAGTTTCTACCCCTACCGACAAATAGGTAATAATACTTTTCATAGATAGTTTTTTTGCGACATTTGGTCTTGTTATCACCTTCTTCTTATCAATACACTTCATATATATCCAGCCAGTGCGTTGCTGCTGCTGCTATGCTGCTCCGACAGCAATAAAAATAAAATATTACGGGGATTCTGTCACCATTGTAGTATCTTTGTGTGTGTGTGTGTCTACTAAAGTCAGAGTGAGATTATGACAAACAAACAGGCCTATTACATTATATGCTCGATTCGCTACAAAACTGTGTCAGTATTCAGTGTAGTTGTTGACTTATTGAGTCCGATGCTGCTGCCTGCTAGGTAAAATGGAAATTCAAGACTTTTACATACAAATAGAAAAGAATGTCGTTGTGGTGGTGGCAATGTTGAATAAGAAGACGTAATGTTGTGTGCGTGCTAGGGAAATAAGGAAGTTTTTGCAATTTTTATCTTCCCATTCAACCACTGAACTGTACAAATTTGGTTAAATAAGCTGTCAACAGCACACATTCGGTAAGAATAATTTTCTCGAGAAATTCACGTGAGATTGGAACAATTTTCAGAAGAATTCTGGCTTCACAGCGTATTACAACCATATTAGGCATATCATCATCATCATACGAAAGAAACACAAAAGTATTCCTTTGAATATTTTATGACAAAAAAATGTATTTCAATTCGAGTGTGAATATCAACTAGTGCATTGCAAATGTGATAGGAAAGCATTCCGGTAGTGATTACAGGACACTGAAGGATCATCCACAACAACTGGGATTAAAGCCAACGGTTCAATGGCCTTGGTCAAAAGTATCCGCTCTGCATATCAAATTTGAAGTCAAATACATAAAAAAAAGTACAGACAATAGAGCATTTTTGACATTAGACGACCCCTAAGGGTCAATCCTTTAAAATTAAAATTTAATACTCGTCCATCATGATCATACATACATACGTTCATGTCAAGTTTGAAGTCAATCATGTGGAAAACGCACAAGCAATAGAGTTCAAACAGCCGGACAGACTGACAACCCAAATTTATAAAGCGTCGCTAACCGCGATTTCTAAACATGTAGCTATACTCTTTTTTTATTACTTATTTACACTGAAAGATGCAACGAGAAAAAAAAGAGTTACTAAATCCCACGGCCCAACAAATCCACAGCCTACATCCAATACCTACCCTTACTATACTCCTTTTTTTATTACTTATTTACACTGAAAGATGCAACGAGAAAAAAAAGAGTTACTAAATCCCACGGCCCAACAAATCCACAGCCTACATCCAATACCTACCCTTAGGTCCGGCTATAACAGCAATAGACCAAACTACTAACCGTCGGTATATTTTCATGTTAATGCTGAAGATAACTTTTATAATTTGCCAACCTTATCAAATACATCTTACAGATTGTGTTGTATGGGTGTGTTGTATTTTAAATGAAGCTGCGGATTTTAGCATCTCCCCAAAAGGTATTGAAACGAATGAATAAGCTGGGAATGATGATTATAATATAGTGTTGGTGTCGATGATGATATTACCATAATAAATTACCTATGTGGAGAAATTGAGAAATGGGAATAGTTGTTTGAATGAAAATAGTTTGATGAAATCTTTCTCTCTTCACAGAAAAACAGAATGAAAGTTCAAACCGAAAGTTTGCTTTGTATTGCTTTGCTTCTTTCTACGGAATGAAATACATTTAAATAAACAGCAGCGGCGAGAAAAAAAATTTACAAAATAAAATGCAACATGTATCTATCCATCTTTCTTTCTTTCTTCTGCTACCTGGTATTATACAAGGTCATGCATAATATGGTTGGATAGGTCTACCTTCCATCTAATAATGATCATGTTGGTGATGCTGATGAGCATACAAGTTCCTATTCTAGGCATAATAATGATAGCATTTAAAGCAGATTGCCGATTGTCGTGAGATGGTGGTGACGCACGAGAACAGTTAACCACACACTCTTTGAAGAAGTAAAAAAAGAGCCAATTTTTTTGGCTTCTTATTTTTTTCCAATTCCATTCCATTTTGCATCATCACTCACTACATACGACTACCGACCTCATCCACCGAGACCACCTTTCATTTATTGATGATGTAACTTCACAAGTGCAAATCTACAAAGGTACTTTTGTAACAAAACCGACTTTATCATCAATTCACGCCAATCTTGTGCTCGTACAATCTTTCTGTTCCTAAGTTTTTTTACTTCTCTCTTTCTTTCTCACGGGCACACGTGGTACTTTCCTAAACTACGGCTATATATTTTCTTATACACACACGTTTGAGAAAAGGTACTACTACTATTTAGCTTTCGTTTAATAGCTCAATTTGCTGATTTCTCTCTTTTTCTCTGATAAAATATTACACAAACATGCTCTTATCTTATCACGACTCCTCTCACTTTGGCACAAGAAGTAAACCAATCTCTCGTCTCTCTTTTAAGTTTCTCCTTTTACCACTCTTCTGTGCAAGTGCTATACCTACGATGTAAATACGATCTGAATAAAGAAAGCGCACGCTTTCTTTAACTCTCTTTTAAGTTTCTCCTTTTACCACTCTTCTGTGCAAGTGCTATACCTACGATGTAAATACGATCTGAATAAAGAAAGCGCACGCTTTCTTCAAGAAAACTGTGATGTTATGTGTGTGTATGTAAGAACGGGAAACTCATATGCAATCAAGTTGCTTTTCTAGGCAAAGAGATTCAACAAGCCACAGCGACGAGATTTGCTTTGCCAATTTCCTTTATTCTTTCGCATGCACTTCATTTCATTTACTTATTCATTATTTTACTCTAATAAATATGCAAACATTGGAAATTAAATATTGCACAAGAGGGATTTCTCTAATTCATTCATAAGCAAACAAGCTCTGCATTTTCTTGCATACATCTTTGCTATTAGAAGACATTAATTCGCTTTTCCACAAGTTCCACACAGCACAGGAAAACTTGTGTGTCTGTGTGCTTCCGCGTCCTTCTTCATAACCTTCAGTCCAAAAGAAGAGAAAAAGGAAATATTGAATAAAGCATTTCTTTATGTTTCAGGACTTATCTTGGTGCTTATAATTACGATTCAACCGAGAGCGCACAAACTATAAAATATTATCATAAGCAACCACATGGTCGTGTGAGTGAGCCATCTCTTTTATTTAGCTGCTAGCATGTCTATCATTTTACAACAAGGCCGATGACGACGACGACGACGATGGTGCAGCTAAAAAAGAAAATCTGCCTCCTTTCATATGTAGCAGCAGCAGCAGTAGCAGCATATTAAGTCTCATTCAAATGATAGTCTTCTTGTTACTCATTTCAGTTTTACGATGAAAAATGATGGGCTTCGCTTCTCGACTAATTAGTGATGTTTTTCTTCCCACTACCACACTCTACCAACAAGTATGAAGCAACCCGTTTTATCAAAAGCACAACAACAATGACAACTTTTGTGCAATACATTTTACCAACATTTTCATCCAATATATGCATATGCTCGCATTAGTATGTAGTATGGATGTAGTAGTAGTAATAATAATAATAATAATCCAACGTGAATGCATAATGTCTTGTGTTTGCTTACTTGCACTTTCTTCTTTTCCGTACATATACATATGAAATACAATGTAGTGTTGTGTGGAAGTAAAATGTAAAGTGGTGAAGCCGCTCATTTTTTTCCCGACAGTCAAAGGAAACTTTGTTGTGGCATTATTGATCAGAGAAGTGATGCTGGGAAAGTTTCAAGTCGAAATTCTTTGAAAAGCGCACTTTGGTTCGGAATATTTTTTATTACGTATATTATTATACTTTTGAAAAATTCTTCACGTCAGCATTCCCGTATAATATTTTTTAAACGCATTAATGCCGAGGCATGTTTCACGGCGAAATGCGTTTATAACTAACATATTATTATTATATGCTCCTGCTTCCTTTTTTGACTTGAACATTTTAGAATTATTTTTATTATTATTCTTATTCGTGGAACACTTAGTCCTAGGAACAACTTTCCACACTGCTGATGTACTTTATTTCACAGAACAGTGCTATTTTACAAAAAAAATGCAGCTTCAGCATCACAGCAACTGGCAATAATATTTCATGGACATGTACGCCACGATATTTATTTTGGTCATTAAAATAAAGTTGTTCATAAATCCGGAGAATTTATGAAGGTGTGCCTACTACCTGAAATGTTGACAGAAGAGTGCAAAATAATAATATATTAGTTTCTTTTCCACATCATTTTTCCATTGCGTAATTAGCTTTGAGCTCATGGCTTCGCATGATACTCCACTTGTAAGGTTTCAACTCCATCGAACACTTCTTTGGAAAATCTACGCGATCCTCCTTCTCGTCTCAGTTTGTACAGAGTACGTACTGCTGCTTGGCCAGCATAAAATTTACGAGTTTTGCTGGATTTGTGAAATTTCACTATGCGGAAGTAATCAAAATTAGTACTAGTGGAATTTCTTTGTAAGGAAGGAAAGAGCGAAAAGCAAAGTACGAATGAATTCGTCCATGTAGAAATTAAATGGGAAATTTGCAAGTTTTACTTAAACTGACACACTTTTTAAATGCAAGCGCTGCACTACAATGATAATAATTAATAATACTACAAGAGTATATACAAACAATAGAAAGTTCAACACCAACATTTTATTCACTAGCTTACACTTACATCATACACACACACACACACACAACAGTGTCATACGTCTTGTTATGAAATATCTTACGATTTTCATTAGCGTCATGTCATCTTACTGCTTGCTACACACACACACACACACATGACTGCACTGATATTACTCCAACAAACTAAAATGCTTTTACAATTTTTTTTACCTATTCATACACGCTGCTGTCTGTCTATTCTTATTCAGTTTGTTTGAAAGAATGTACTCCATATTATTATTATTATGTATTATTATATTTGTAATGGTTTACAGAAGGAAATTGTAGTGTCACCAAAATCAGAGCGGGTACTTGGAACTTTTTTGGAAGAGCAAAGGATTAAAGAATGTTCTCAAAATGACAGCGTCACTATACGCAAGGGACTCGCAAAGAAATGCTTCATGGATATTCAGCTCTAGGCATAGACACAGACATGCATGCATACACGCCAGATGCCGTTCGTCCTTTTATTATATATGGTGACCTCACACTTATCATGCAAAACGACAAAACTACTACACATATTCTGTCAAATTATTATTATTATTATTAAACTTGACACATTTTTTTAAAGTGAGAGTTTCTTTTGGGATAATCTTTTTCTAGCTTAATCCTTTGATATGCATACATTTTAGGGTGTGTTTTACATACGTACCGTATTATTTTAATCTTACAGAGAATCTTAACATGTTATATTTCTTAAAATAAACAAGATTGTTGCCTTGTCACACAATTCACGTGTACATGAAGAACAAGAAGAAAATCAAAAGTTTGTAATTAATTAGCATCGAAAGTATGTCGTGCATGCAGGCAGCCATAAACAGTTTTGCCACATTTCTTTCAGATATTCCCCCCTCCGCGCATCAGATGAAAGCACATTCTCAGCTTACCGAATGAGTGAAAGCTGAAGAATAATGTCGGCTTTCAATTCATAAACAAATGCATACATAAAAACACACAAGTCTATGGCAATAGTCAGCAATATGACGTTTTGTTATTCAGAAGGTTACTTACACAACCAACAAGTTAGCCAAGAATATATACACATAGGTATGTACATATATACCGACCAGTTGTAATTCGTAAGTCAGCGCGTTCCGCAAATCATTTCCAGACACCTATTGTTAAAAATCACGGGTTGTGAGATTCCTTATGTTTCCCTGCTGTGTGTCTGTTCGTTCGTCCGTTCGTGTCCTGCTAAGCACGTAAATACAGACAAATACAGGCTAATACATATTAAGAACCCGATTGCCATTGCTTATCAGCCGGGGATAACAACCCTTCTATGGGTACTTTTAAAAGATAATTTTGTCCAGTGAACTTTTGTTTTGCTGCATAATTGCAGCAGATAACTTGACAGCATTTGATAGTCTTGTGCCCTTGGACAACAGCTATCGCCATTTTAAAGATTTCATTAAACCATTAACGGGACCCAAGTGATCAGAGAGTTTTTAACAGACCAGCCAGATGGTGATTCCTCCTTTTTACCTTGCAATGTTCTCGTTACATTTCTTAATATTGCAACCAGTAGTAATTGACAACAAGGTTTGGCTATCTTTAGAATCCAATACATACACATTTACACATACACCCATTCTTATGCAGGCTTCTGTGCGCTGCTGCCACTGTCTTCATTGTCATGTTCTTCATTAGCAATAGCAATACCACTTTTTTTATGCTTGTTGCTGAGAAAAGACATTTGACATACACCCACCACCCACCCCAAAAACTAACTAAAACTTGGCAAATTGAAGTTGACTTGTTCTTTTTCTCTTCTCCGTCTTCTTCTTCTTCTTCACTTACTCGCTATACATATACTACATAACCAACCACCAACTTTCAACTTTTTTCTCCTTCACTTCACACACTGTCTCACTTACTTTTTTTGCTGCAACCACCTACTTATTACTTATATATTACTGTACGTAGTATCTTCTGAATCGGGAAGGATGTGCGTTACAACATTCTACAACAAATGCTCATTACTATTCAAAACATTCGCCAAAAGCCAAGCCGCATCCGACGTGGTTGAGCAGAGACAAACAAACGACAGAAAAATATTTACTAATGGAAAAATGCTTTTCTCTTTCACTTCTCTCTCTCTCTCTCTTCTCGCGCATTTATTTACTGTCGCACTACTGATTCCCGTTTGGCATTCTCCAGTCTTCCTACTTTCTTTATACTAATCTTGCGTCATCATCACCAAACACTTTGAAACAATCCAATATATATATATTTTTTACCCTACATGCAAACATTCATACTTACATACTTACATTCATACACACATAGCCCGGCCACGAAAAAAAAAGAGGAGGACAACTAAAAGTACAAAAGTAGGTTGTGCTATATGTCGTGTGCTCTTTTTCCCGTAAACAAATAACGTAGTTTCTTCTTCTTTTTTTCTGCATGTACAACTATTACGTAACGTAATGGGCAACTTTTTAGTATTCAGGGAGAATGGGAACAAGAAAAAAGAGAAGAAGAACAAGTCAGTATAAAAATTACGACCTTGTTGCACTCAGTAAACAAAAAAAAGAGAAGAAGCAAATAAGCTTTCTCAACTTGCTCCTTTCTTTTTTTTCTCGTTCACAAGTTATCATCGTCAGCGTCATGCCTTGGTATTTCTCATCATCGTCATCATCTTGATCAAAGAAGAAGGGGAAAAAACTTGCTGTTACGCTATGTCGCTTTTTGGAAGCGAATTTTCCTTCAGTTCTTTTACTGCTGCTGCTGCTTGTGTGTGACTGCTATTTGGAGAGAATACGATTGCACACTTGCCATCATACTTACTTGCTGTGTGTATGTGTGTATCGAACGAAGAGTAATTCTTGGCGTTGCATGTGTGACGACGACGGTGAATTGGTGACAAAAGAGTAAAAAGACGTTTTGTCTTGTTTGCATTTACTACTGCCAGGAAAGCGACTTTTTTATTTTATTTATACACAACTAGCAGAGCGCATCACAGCACAGATATGAGATGAAAATGGTAAAAAAAATTATTTATTTATATATATTTTGTTTAAAAAAGAATCTGAATACTACCACCAGTGCATACATTACATACTTTAGATAACACCAACGCCATAGAATCATCTTCTTACAACTGACAGAACAACCAGAAGCAAAAAAACGTCATCTGTGTGTGTATCGTGATGAAGATGGATGTTGGAGAATTTAATAATGTAAACAAACACAAGGAAACGTTCATAAAAATATATAAAAAATAAGCAATATATATACTACTACATGCTTCGATAAAAAAAATTCTTGAATAAAAATTATACGGGAGAAAGGATTGCTGTTGTTGTTGCTGCTGCTGCTGTTGTTCTGTTTGTTCGTCATGCTGATTTTCAGGTAAAGAAGTATAAAGATTTTTGGTGCTTGTTTATTCAACTACTACTAGAAGCAGAGGGCTAAATCTCTCCATTGGAAAATTGAGCACAGACAAATAGAGACGATATGTAGCATGCTATCTAGAGATCAGGCTTTTTCGGGGCTTTTATCCTTTTTTCTATACTATCACACACACACACACACATACATACAACTCAAGGGCAAATCCCATTTCATAACATGTATTATCAAACAAACAGAAGGCGATAATAACTGCTGAATAAAAATAATAAATGTGTGAGCAAGATTCTCTCTCTCTAGCCTTTCATTTATCCCTTTTTGTTTACTAATGATGACGACGATGATGATGTTGATAATAATAAATAAAACGCATTTTCCGCCTCCCCATTGTGGAGTCCATATACCAACAGAAAAAATATAATACTGTCCACTCGACAATTATCATGTGAAGCTAAAAACTAAGAAAAATAATTAAAAAGCTCACAACATTCAATTCGGTTTAGTGCAGTGGCAATCTATATAAATACTAATCTAAATTTTACATCTCAAGTACTCCTAACTATAGTAGGGGTTGCGAAAGGAAGGTGCCCTGTAGATGAGTCGAATCTTTTGGCGGTATGATTTCATTTCTCAAAAGTTGGTAGCTTCTTGTAAGAAGAAAGTTCTAGAGAATTACTTGCAGTCAGTCAACCGTTTGTGAACCGGATTAATTTACTAGTTATAATAATGATAACAATAATAATAATAACAGAAAAATCACAGTGGATGTTGTCACAACTAAACTAACAAACAAACAAATCATCTAATCAACACCCTGGAATAATACTTGACTGTAGCAAAAATAAATTGAGCGCTGTTGACAAAACAATGTGTACAGAAGAAGAAAAAGTCATTATTATTCCCATGTCACATCCCTGCTGCACGCAATCCTTATCCTCATATCATGTATGTTTATTTCTTAGCGTCAAGCTGCTGCTGCTGCTGGTGGTGTCAGTGTTGAATGCTACACAAAGAGAGAGCCAAGGACAAGCAACCTTTCTTCATCCCACCACCATAATCATGCTGATGATCACAATAAGTCAAGAGTCAAGTTGCTTGCTGAGCCGTTATGATTAAGTATATAGCGTCTTCACTTTCTTGGTGTCCGTCGTCTGTCTCCACATCTACGATTTCGGTTACATGCAGACAGACGATTGCATGATAATAAGTCAAGCCATTCATCATTATTACAGACAGTTTCCACAAAACAGTTTGCATTTTATTTTGTATCGCAAGCAAATAGCTGCAGCAGCAGCATTTTATTACACAGCAAGAACAAAAAGAAAATGATCAATTTCGTTTTCCTGTTCGCTGATCAGATAACTTTACTGGTCCAATAACCTAGAAAGTTTGGTTATTTCGGAGAGGACATGACAGCACAAATCATGCAACGAAATTCAATACTGGGAGGTTGTAGTAGTGCTAGCAAAGTAACATTACTGAACATCATGTGGAAAAGAAAACCGGCATTTAAACTAGCAGACGCTTCAATATTATCTATTCACGATGAGTAAAAAAAACCAGAGTGATTTGCTGCGGTGTAGGTTTTAAATCTAACTTTCAAGTTTATTTTTTATATTTTTGTATTTTGCAAAGCCATTCAATGGAAGTCTAGACTAGAGTTGTGGAATCAGCAAATGGATGATGATGCTACAAACAAACACATCACATTTATAAGCGAAAGACTCGCTCTTTACTTTGCCTTTCACTGTACAAACAGGAAAACTTGAAAACTGACAAGATTTATGGGCTACAGTATTTCTGTTGTTTGTGTTGTTAGTATATCTATGTTTATCCGGAAAGAGTATTCTTTGAAAATCTCATTTACTGTTCCTGTCCGGCCAGTATAAAAAAAAAGTTGAACATCGATATACACTTCCTTCCCGTATACCACTAAAACATGACCAAAAAGTAAAACATTAACTTGCTGAGATAATTCAATTCTTCTTGTGTAAGATATAGAACGACTTGATATTGTATCTCCATATCTTTGGGAAATAATAATTCCCAAGGCATTGTAAGCTCTGATTTTGTTTCTTCTTCAAAAGGAGTCTGCCTGCACATAAACTCACCCAGCCCGACTTGGTCTGCAATACGTCTTAAAACGATAAGCCATTTGACACATTTTTTTCAATGTACAAACTTATATCTCCCGCGATTGTAGACGTGAAGGAACCAGTGGGAAATTATTTCAGTGCAAAGTTAAACTGGAACATGACAACTGCTCATGTGGATAACGTAAAAAAAGTAAATGCCTAATTCCCCTATCATTTTATTACATCCTTCTTATTATTGATATACAGAAACACGCAATATGATTCAACATGTACGTCTGGCTATAAACTACAAACATAATAATAATAATCGTAACGGAACCAAGTTTTCCTCATCAAACTGAAAAGTTTACTCATTTTCTCATGCAACTCATTTACTTGCTTAGTCCCTGTATTTCATCTTGGTTTCATATAATATGCTATTCGTTGTTGGTCCGTTTGTTTTTTTTTCGTACACTGTCCCACATGCACTCATGACTCATCATCAGACGACAACTTCCAGCAATCTTGCGAAAACATCATCAGCGAAACTATCAAAATAACGTCTGTCGTTTGCTTCCAATGTAATTAAGTGCAGAGCGGAGCAGTGAAGTGTCCAGTTGGTCACCATAATATATTTTCTCTGTGTAGAATGAGTGGACATTTTATTTACTTTACGTGAAGAATATGAGCTGAGAAAGGATTGATGATGATAGCCGTAGCGATGATGATGATGATGATGACGACCACGACGACAACAACGTTGCTGTTGCTACTACCACTGTGTGCTAAAAAGAGAAAATTATTGCACGGATGCACTCCCGTAGCCAGAGTGGAGTTTGTGGGGGGCAAAACCCTAGAACCCCCGCTTACTATATTGAATTTGAGTAGTTATCACTTCACCTAATAAAGAATGAGGTATACATAATTTTAAACCATTTACAATTTAACTTGAAATTGACGAACACATTATAGAGCATCTTTATATATTTTTGCAATTTCTTTCAAGACTCCGGTCCTTGTGGGGAAATTTTTTCCCCTCCCTACGCCCATGCATGGATGGAAATGATGAGGAAAAGCTTTAGTACACCCCGGCGGCGTATTCTAGCCACCTACATACATCCAATATACTCAAGCAGCATTTATCCAGATTTTATTCATTTTCAGCACAAAACATTATTAATATACCACCAAGCCAGCAACCATATTATCCAAGTCAGTAAAACTACATTCATAGTACACCAACGCTATATACTACTGTCACCGCCACTACTGAGCTCACTTTTATTGCAGTCTATAAAGCTTTCAATTTCACATCATCACACTTAATACAAAAAACAACTGTGATAATGGTGGTGGTAAAACGAGCATCTTGCTGAATAAATATTATGTGCCTCTTTTAGTTTTATCATCGTCATCTTCTCGGATGAATCTTCCTCACACACACACACACACCCACAAGTTGCCGTCCTATAAGAGCAAGAAATGCCAATTCCACAGTTTCTATCTCTTTCATCTTAATTTTTCTACGATGGCTCTGGTTTCTCTGGCAGTACTAACCGTAGAGACAAACAAAAGATAATTTATATACTTTTTTACGTTTCTTGCTGCAAAAAAATTTATGGCTATTAATTCTATTCTTGTCATCATAATGAATTGGAGTAGGTATTACATATGAAAAAACGGTATAAAAAATTCATGCAAATAACAAAAGAAGGCAAAGTATAAAAGAAGAAGAGTGCAATTTTGAGGGTTTTTTTTATTAAAACAAAATATGTGGCTCCATAAAACGCCTCGTCACTTTAAAAGAAAAAAATACGTCAGCAGAAAATTTGAAAGTTTCAAGCTTATTTAAATACAGCATAAAATGTAGACATGCTGCATGATAAGTTGCAGCGTTTCATTTTACACGCAGTTCTGGAAAGGCGGTCGACCATAAAAGCAATTAAAAGTAATAATTAGCAATGAATATAATTCCATTTCAATCAGGATGAGCAACTGTGAAAAATAATTATGTAAATAAAATTCCATATCGTTCAATTTGTTGATAGTGAGAGAAAGAAAAGCTTGCGGAATGAACACAATCTTTCCATGTTCAATATCCCTTCATTGAGAATTTGAGAAATGTAGAATAGTGCTCGGCTCACGTGTGTAGTGCGTGTGATCTGGTGAAATGAATACTTGATGGGAGCCTACTTTCTTTACTCCATTCTATACTACTATTGTTAGTTCTGGAAAAGCGGTCGACCATAAAAGCAATTAAAAGTAATAATTAGCAATGAATATAATTCCATTTCAATCAGGATGAGCAACTGTAAAAAATAATTATGTAAATAAAATTCCATATCGTTCAATTTGTTGATAGAGAGAGAGAGAGAAAAGCTTGCGGAATGAACACAATCTTTCCATGTTCAATATCCTCTCATTGAGAATTTGAGAAATTTAGAATAGTGCTCGGCTCACGTGTGTAGTGCGTGTGATCTGGTGAAATGAATACTTGATGGGAGCCTACTTTCTTTACTCCATTCTATACTACTATTGTTCGCTAGATTGGGCGACAGCAAAAGATGTTGCCGTTGAATTGCTCTTTTTCTACTGATATATAGCTCACTTCCCACTATAATTATCTGAAGAAAATGGTAAAGCAGGCCAGGGGACGACGACGACAACGGAGTAAACTAACTAACTAACTAACTAACTACTAAGCACTTTATCATCATCACTCAGTTAGTTTGTTTGTTTGGCTGAAAGGGAAAGGCTTGTGTAAACAATTCACGAAGCAGCTCTTCAAGACGTGTGT
>JAHZMT010000068.1:0-10156 GCA_027743785.1 Sinhomidia bicolor
CATTTCTCTTAATTTGTTTGAAGAAGAAATAGATGAAAAAACATGATGTAACACACACAAATTATTGTCGATGAAAAGTAACCAGTACGCTCCACTTTATGGCTTTTCTACTTGATGAATGATGTGAGAATAAGAAAGGATCACATATCCTATCATTACTAATTATTACTGCCAATATGCAGCAATAAAATCTGTTGGGACATATAACATAACTTTGATTACTTCTTCTTTATTGTCAATAATACCTTTATTTGAAGAAGTGATATATACCATTATTAATTGGCACTCAGGAAGCTGTTTGTTCAGCTATACAGAGATGCCCATTCACCTCACTGAGTTTGCTTCCAAAAATAATTTCAGGTTGGGATAGGCAATATGTTTGCAAATTATCATCATTATCAACGCGAAATGATTAAAGATTTCTGTCATCCAATTATTATTGTTATTTCGAATCGAATGCTCGAAAAACTAGAAAAACTTCCTGTTAGGTAACTTGATTGATCTAATTCTTTTTTAAAAAGTACTTTTAATGAAAGACCATGGCTTATTTCTGCAATATTATTATTATTTCTTAACGAACACATAATATTTCTTACAGTTTACAGAATCAAGGAACTACTCAATTAAAATTAGGTTCATTGATCGTTCTTGACATATTTCAAACATTTTTGTTTAAACTTTTGTATAAAAATTGAATAAAAGCAAAGTTGATATGTAGTCTGCTCTCAACAACAACTCAAATGAAACGTGTAAAGATGATTGATTATTATCCATCAGTTTGCTCTGAGTGAAACATGGCGTTATTGTTTAATCACAATAATGCATATTATACAACATGTACATTACACTTACACTACGACATGTCCCTACAGCGTATTTGCACCTTGCCTTGGCTTGCACCACCCTTTCTCTTTTGTGCTTCGTGAGAATGAGAAAAGTTCGCATGATAAGTATTTCTTAAGCCTTTCGTTTTAATTTTGGAATTTTGCATTTACTGCTCACTGACTACTGACACTATCGTATCGTACATATCACGTTTTAATCACAATCACATCATGTTTCATCTTTTTGTACGTGACGTACGCACGCACGTTTGGTTATATGGAAACTATTACAGCTACATGATGTGTGCTGAATTAAATTATGCAGATTGGACTGATTGGATTCTTAATACTCAGTATTTTGATTATCGAAATTTTTTGTGGCACTTGCTCTTCTCTTCATTTTAAAATTTGTTGTCAACCTCAAAATTTCCAGTTCTAAAACAAAAATCATCAGAATGTCCTGTTGTGGTGGAGGAGGTCCCAGTGGCCGTTTAGGGAACAAATGTGGCGGTTTGTCTTGCCAGCCACCAACNACTTGCTCTTCTCTTCATTTTAAAATTTGTTGTCAACCTCAAAATTTCCAGTTCTAAAACAAAAATCATCAGAATGTCCTGTTGTGGTGGAGGAGGTCCCAGTGGCCGTTTAGGGAACAAGTGTGGCGGTTTGTCTTGCCAGCCACCAACTACCATGTGCTGTGGAATGTCGGGTTCTGTTAGCATCCGGCTTCCTAGCTGTTCTTGTTGCCTGCCAATGTGTGCTCCCCCTGAAGCTCCCCAATGCCCAACATTATGTTGTCCACCACCCACTTGCAATGCATCTAATGGAGTAGGAGGAGGATGTCCACCGCCGTGTGGAGACAGCTGTGGAGGACCTGCACCCTGCTGTCCTCGACCCGCTCCGTGCAGTCCAAAGGTTATTTTGACCAAGGAATGCCCCAAGAAAAAATGCTGCCCTCGAAGAAACAAAGCTCAAGACGAATGCCCTGATCGAGTGACATGGCCCGACCCACCAAAAATTGACGTGTGTTGCTCAACTAATTGTCCAAAACGGACTATCGACATTTGCTACATGAGAGTATGCCCGAGTCCTGCAAGATGTTGCCCACCAAACTTTCCTTGTGCAGCAAAATCATCGATGGGAGCATGTTGCAACTGGAAAAAGTGATACAGACTAAATTATTTATTTTATGGATTCTTTTTAAAATGCCCTTTTGTAAATCAAAATGAATAATAATGACTTTTAATAAATACACGCTGAAGCATTTATTTCGAAAAAATTAAAACAAACGATAAAAATACACTATTACAGTATAACATGGAAAATTACAGTCGGTTACTTAACTTTATTTCTTGTTAAAAACAGCTAAAATGTTTCTCGTTTAAAAATAAAATTTTAAAATTACTAACTAACTACATAAGCTATATATTATGCATAGTTAAATCATATTCAATTTAATTCTAACAATTCAAATTCTGGACTGCTTGAACGTTCAGTAGTCTCTTCTTGAGACTGTTCCTCATCATTAACTTGATCCTGTTTCACCGTTTCATTATTATGAGGTTCCGGATCCAGAATGGGTGAAGCAGGTTGGTCTTCTTGACCTTGTTCGCGTTCCACCTCAAAATCTTCTACATCGTAATTCTCGAAAGCTTCAAATATTCCCTTTTTGGTATGCTCCTGGGATATGTGTGTTTGTAAGTCACTTTCCTGTGGAAACACCAAGGGACACGAAGGACATCGACATATGGTCAGTTCATCATGTTGATGATGCTTCTCTCGCATATGCCTTTGCAAATCTTTCCGAGAAAAGAAAGATTTGCTATTTGGGCATTTTTCACAAACAAACTTGGTCGTTTTCTCGGAATCATGGAGCTGTTGGTGATTAATCAAATCCTGTTTTACTTTAAACTCTGCACTGCACAACGAACACTTGTATGGAATGCTACGCTTGTGATAAGACAAGTGAGAGCTAATTTGATGTTTGCTGGGATAAAGTTTTTTGCAAATTAAACATTTATATGCGGTGGTACCATTGCTGTCCGTCACAGTTGTATAGTTTGACTTTGAGAACGAGATATCACCATCCTCTTTCTTTTTACCTGCATCAGATACAGATCTTTTTCTTTCTGCTGCACCCAACGAGGATGATGAAGCAGCAGGAGACGATGATGATGATGAAGGAATTGCTAGCAGCCCAGCGTGCTCATCATCTGAAGCGGAAGACGTTGTGGAATTGGTGTCCACATTATGAAAGGATTTTAAATGTCGAGCAACATGATGTTTCAATTTGAAAGACTTTTCGCACAGAGTACAGGGATAGGATTCGACCTGTTGGTAGTAGCGAACATGCTTGATTAGAGATTTCTTGTGCTCAAACATTTTGCCACAGTCCTGGCATTGTAATTCGTTTTCGGGTTGAAGCAATACATTCAAGTTTGACTTGACACCACATCCCTGCAAATGGAAAGTTGTCGATGAATTGCTATTGGTGGAATGCATCAGAGATTCAATTTTTTCATTTTCATCTGTCTTGAAGGAGATTTCTTGAGGTGGGGGTGAAGTTGCCTGTGCCTGTGAACTGCCAATGTCATTGCTGTGTTCGTCATTTTCTTCAGATTCCACGACATTATTCCGATCATTCCTATTATCATCAATGTTATCTCTTGGTATTTCAATTGTCAGGGGGGACAGGTTACATGAATTTTCATCGATTCCCTTAAACATTGAATGCTCCAACTGAAATACAATTTTTCCATCATCCGTGGTGGAGTTACAATCTGTCGTTGATTGAGAATCTTGTTCCTTTTGACTATCAAAAAACTTTTGTAACAAGTTTACTCGTTCCTTACTTGATGACTGGTCTCGTTCTGGTGGTGGCTCCTCAAAGAGATCACACGTAATAAATTTGGGTACATCAACGTCTTTTGTGGACGCTGTTGCTTGAGCTGCTGTAGTATCATCGCTACTGCTTGCAACACTTGAAGAGGGCTTCCTCTTGTCGGCTTCACTGGGAATCAACAATTGTGTTGTACTGCTGTACAGTTCTACTTTGGGCTTTGGAACTGAAGTGCTGATTGGATTAATGGATGTGCCGCCAAGTATGTTGCTCCCTACGGCGTTACCATTATCTATTGTGTTCCATCCATGAGATCCGTCATCGTGCTTCGCCTTGACATGATCGGTCAAGTAAAACTTGTGAAGAAACTTTTTCGGACAATGGGGACATTGCAACAACGGTCGCTTGTGAGTTTCTACATGCTTTCGATAGTAATCTCGTCGCGTGAATTTAGAGTTACATTTGACGCATGTAAGTTTCTGGACGTCTTTTCCGGGACGCATAATTACACCGATTCCATGATTAAATAGACTGAAATGGTTCTCCAACATGATTTCATTTGAAAAGACAATAAGACAGTCAGGGCAAGTTAGTTCCAGTTGCTTAGCCTCTTCTTGTCGATGTTGGAAAAGATGCTTAGTAAATTCGAATTTCTTTGTGTATTTTTCACCACAAACTTCACAGGTGAAATGTGGTGGGCCTGTTCCTTTCCACACGTTCGAAAGCCATGGCGTTTGAACAACACCATCCTCTGAAACATCATGAGTTTCATAGCCATCCCCTCCGTCTTCTGGTGAATTGTTTTCATTGTTTTCCTCGTCTTCACAACCAAAATCGTCATCATCACCATCCTCAGCCTCCGAGTCTGCCGAAGCAGATGTGTACAAATAGTCAGCGTGGAGCAAGGGTTTTCTCTTTCTTTGCTGCTTCTGTAGCCAAGTTGAAGTAAATCCTCCTCCAGTTGCTCCAGACGAATGGTTTTCTCGTCTTCGTCGGGCTGCATCTGCAGCGGCATAATATTTTTTTATGTTATCTACTGCACTTCGTCTAACAAAGCTTGTTGTCCTTGCCAATGGCGGTCTTCCTCTGCCGCGACCTCTTCCACTTGACAAGTCACCACTACCACCACTACTATCTCGCTCCGGACGCAAAATATCTGACAAGTCTAATGTGGATCTTCCGGCGGCTTCTTGTTGTTTGTGGTAAATTGTACCATAATGTCGTTTGAGACTACTAAGTGCAGTAAAACTGACTTGACAAGTGTCACATTTGAATTTATTCTCATTACTGACGAATTTGTGTTTTGCATATACAAAAGTACTACGATCCTTCCAACGTTGCAATCGCTGGTGAAAGTTTTCTGGGTCAGAAGGATCCCCAGTGTCATGATGACTCAATTCATCAGAGAAAAAATCTTCCCTTGGGTTCTCTGTTGGTTCGTTTACGTCAAAATCGTCATCATACGCGGATGAATTGTAGGGAAGAAGAGCTTCCGATGGATGCAAATCTTCAAAGTCATATATACTTTCAGGTCTTGTTTCATTTCCTGTTGAGGAAGAAGCAATTAATCGATCCGCCAGTTTCTTACGATACAATTTACCGCTCACGCTTTTCACATCCTCCAGTGCTTTACGAGGACGACCACGACCTCGCTTTCCAGCAGGGAGAGGGCCCGATGATCCCGACATGCTGCTTACGTTAGAAGAACTAACGGGAGAAATTGCAGGAAATAATTGACTACTGGACATTGGACTTTCTGTCAATGAATGGGAATATGAAGGAACAACCGGCGTGAATTTTTCCATTATACTACTGCTATCCTCTTGCTTACTAGAGTTTTCAGAGTCTCGTATTCCTTCTGAGTGGGATTTACGCTTTTTTCGTCGTGATGACGGGGATCGAAAGAGTTGGGAGGCAGGAAGTGCGCTAGGAGACAGTAAAGAAGATTCCTCATCAGTGTCGTCAGGTAAGGTTAGTGATACATCAACTGAGCGAACCTCTTCTTCTTCTTCTGCCTCCTTGTCAGATTCTACTTGTTTTTCCAAAACTTGCATTTCAAGTTCTGAATCAGATTCATTTTGACCATCATTGGACAGGTCGTCGTCAGACTCTGGGGAATAATCAGGGGAACCGTTATTTGAGGCGATGCTAGGAGAACTTTCCCGTTCTTCTGGCTCCTTTGTGTCGTCAAGATCCATGTTGAAACGTGTATGGCTTAACTCACGTCCACGTATGATGCAAGTTGGTGGTGAAGTTACTGACAAATGAGCTTTTCTACTAACTTTCTTTGCTTTTCGCTTAGATTGTGGTTTTTTACGTAGTCTTTGTAACGCCTGAGTTAATGCTTTTCGACGACGTCTATTAGTGGGGTTAACCGCTGGATCAGGTTTTGGTTTAGGCTGAGATACCTGCTCCTGTGAGATTTTACCTCCCTTTCTGTGTCGAAAATTTTCCCGACGACCACCAGGGGCAATGATCACTTTTCGCTTTGGTGTGAAGCTTTAATTTTACAAAATAAATTCAAATTTTACTGTTGTACGTACACATACGTCCATCAAATCGACACCAAAATTGCAATTATTACAAAAAAGGCAACAATTCTTACCTAACTTTTACCGTGGATTTCTTCTCAGTTGTATCAAGCGTCTTTTTTGACAAAACACTATAGCCAAGCTTCTGTTCTGCAGCAGTACAGTTCAGCGTCCTTTTAAGCGCCTTGTCGTCGTCACTTGTATTACCACTTTTACACAGAGCTTCCTCAGCAAGAAGTCGACACTTGTACTCTATTACAACCTGCGACGACTCCAATTTTTTGTCAACTATTTCACCAAGCTCGGTTTCTTCTGAAGGTAAACTTGATTCCCCTTGTTCTGTTGATTTTTTCTCCTTGTCTTTATCGACCGGCTTCTCAACCTTTGTGTGAGAGCCCTTGCCACGTTTACCCATAACTAAATTTCACTGTGATAGAGGTACAAAAACAGTAAGTAACAAAACATGTATTAGCTGTAACTCAAACTATTATCATTACAATTTAAATAAGGTTTTAATCATATTTTTTCCTTCTCACCACATTTGGATAAGGCTACGTCGTGATTATATCTAAAGCATCTTTCAAACAGTCGGTTCAACATTGAATCAGCCAATAAGTGAGTATAAAACAAAAAAATAGTTCTTTCAAGTATCCTTCCAGGAAGGCGGTGAACAAACAGACCCAAGCTTGTTGTGAGGCTACTCCTGTAATGTAAAGGCTAGCCACACACATAAGAATCTAAAAAAAAAGATTAAGAAATTACACTAAACATTATTATTATATACATCATCATCACCACATACAATACATCATCCATATACAAGTGACAGAGACAGACAAGTGACAAAAGACAAAAACTGTTTTCCCGAAAATACACCACCATCTTGTCTAATAATATCAAGATATAGATCGTCAATACCTTTTACTGCTCACTGCACATCATCATCATCGTCGTTCTCCTGTTTAACACATACAACACAACTGACTAACACTAACTCACACTCTATCTAGCTGATCTAGAGGCTGACTAACTGCGCATTAAACCAAATATAAGTATAATTTAACTCACAATCAAAAGCGTTTCCTCTTTCTGTTGTACTGGCCAAGCATGCAATTTACACTACGTACTTACACACACAACTAACAAAAATATTAAATTGAAAACGTTATTATTAGCAAAAAAGTTCTTTCACTTCACTTCACCACACAACAACACACAGAAACAACAACGCCAAGAAATGCTTTGAGAAAAGCTTTTGTTGCATTTGCTTCTTTTTTTACTTTTGGAGCAAATTGTCTATTTGTTTGCTGCTGCTGCTACTACCGCCGCGTATGCATTGAGCAGATATGAAACATCTGATCCAAAAGCATTAGAAATCCCAACAACATTTATATACACGGTAAAAAATCAGTCAGGTAGGAAAATTGTATGGGGAAACTTGAGATCTGGAAGATCCAAAAAAGTGTCTAAAGTTTAGACTCTAAACCCAAACTTGATTGATGATGATGATGATTTTGGGAAATGAAAATTGGATGAATGATGATGAAATTTGCAAAGTAATTTTTACTTGGTTCATTAAATTTGACATAAATGTAGTATTTTTAAAGTGCAGGCGTGTACATTTATTTTTTATTATTTGCATAATACAAGTGTACAGATAAAAGTGTACCAATGCAAGATATACAATTTAATTCTGTCGTGAATTCGTGAATGTACGCTTTCACCAGCCAAATTCCATACATACAAAACATCTTTTGTTTGAAATGTCCGGCCTGTTTCGGAAATCTGGAATAAAACGACTCTGATTTTTTTTATCCTGTACCACATTTACATGAGTGATGTGATGCATTTGGGAAAGACGTATATTTCCAAGAATTGTGGATGACATTATACAATCGATACCTGTAGCGAAGTGGTTGAAATGAAAAAGTGTTTAAAGATGTGATAATTTCTGGTAAATTTTGTGTAGAACTAGAAACTGTAAAAATCATCATGCAGATTTGGGCTTGGGGTGCAAACTCTAATGGTAATTTACGTTAATAATGAAGTTTGTTATGACTGTGTTGTTTGTTGGGAATAGCTGACAATTTATTTGTGTGTTTTTTCATTGCAGGTCAATGCGGACTTGGCTACGTGTCCGAGCAAGTATCCCGTCCAACAGAGGTTCCAATCACGTTTCCCTGTCCTAAAAACCCCAATGTTCAGCGTACCCTCAAAGACTACCCAGATGCGCTCCCCATAAAAATTGAAGGTGGCTCAAAAGATACAGTTCTTCTCATTGAGAATATTCCGTTTTCGAAACCATTCGAATGGCAGCCAAATTTTCAACTACTTCCGTACCCCAAAATCCGTGACATTGCGTGCGGTTGGGATTTCAGCGTGTACCTGTCTAACGAGGGCGTTTTACACTCTCGTGGGAATAATAGTCATTGTCAACTAGGAAGGAGATTATCAGCTAAAGTGGGACCAGATGGCGTTATTACTCAGAAACCAAAGTCCTGTAAAGAGTGGGGAAGCAACAAAAATAGTGGAGATGGGAACGACCAAAGTACAGGGGTAGATTTGACACAAATTGCAGCAGGATTGAGACATGGGATTGTTACTAGTGCTAATTTAGATATGCTGGTGTGGGGAAATAATTCCCATAATCAAATTGGACCATCTGTAGTTCGTCCACCTGGTGGTGGGCAACCAATGCCATTTAAAATTTTAGACTCACCGAGATACGCTACCGTATTAGATTTCCCCTCAGGTTTCGAGACTGGTTTTACACATATTGCGTGTGGAAAAGATTTTACAGTTGCTTGCGATAAGGAAGGATTTCTGTATGGGTGTGGGGCAAATAAGTATGGAAATTTGTGTCACGCTCCACAAGATGTCAAAGGATTTCAAGGATTCGCCAGTATTTTTGAAAGAATTCCAAATCGATTCTTTCCTGGTAATATTTCCGAGCTCAAGTGTGGATGGACGCATGTGATTTGTCTTTTGGACACTGGGAAAGTTGTCAGTGTAAGCGACGCAATTTTAAAACAAGGTGTCGGTAATATACACTATATATATATAATCAATGGTAATAATGTTTGTATTTTTGATAATTGTAGTGGGGCCGTAATGACCTAGGACAACTTGGTAGGGATAGTATTAACCCCAAATTTGATGTAGAACCAAAGACGGTGCAGCTGCCGGAAACAATAGTTCAAATTTCTTGTGGAAGTGAACATAGTCTTGCACTGGGTATCTCTGGTACTATTTACAGTTGGGGCTGGAATGAACATGATAATTGTGGCGTACCCAGTGACCCTAATGGAGCTTCCAAAGATTGTGTTCGCTATCCTGTCAAAGTTGACATACCATGCGAAGGTCGAATTCAAGCGATAGGTTGCGGAGCGGGATCCTCTTTTGCAGTTTCGTCCATGGAGATAGATTGATACAACTGTGGGAAAAACTTTAATTTTGTCGCTGTCAACATAACAGTGTCAACAACGGAAAAAACTACTTTTATACTCTTCTAATTAGCTTCATTGATATATTACAAGCTTTTCTGATTCATGTCGTATTAAAATAGTACGTATACATTAAAAAAGTAAGGCGTCTTGTTAAACACAAATTTATCAAAACAAAATGCCAATTATATTTGATGAGGCCGGTATGGTGGAGCAAGTCAAGTTGAATCCGGAAACGACCATTGGCAAAGAAATATGCGCATCGCATGTTGTAAAAGTGTGGGAAGCTGTAAATGCTTTCATTGTGCAAACGTTATGTGGTGGTCGTGCAGTTCGAATTCCTGGACTACTCTCAATTACCTTTAAAATCATACAAATTGAACTGTCCCAGCGCGATACAATTTTACAAAAGAATCCCCACATTATCTTGTCGTCAGAGGTTGCTCTTCGCCACTCTTTGAAGGTGAAAAAACCACCTTACAATTTGGACGTAAGTGGAAACAAGTAGTAATCCAACTTTTG
>JAHZMT010000069.1:0-15003 GCA_027743785.1 Sinhomidia bicolor
GGCAACTAGGAATCCTGAAGTGACATGGAGTAGAGTACGAAATCCCGAGCCGTGGAATGAATACACTAATAAACAATACAAGGTGCGTGTAAAAATAAAATCAGCGAAGAAAATTTGAATTATGTAATGTAAGAAGGTAGATGGTACTAAATTTAGCATTTGAATATTTCTAGTTTGTCGCGACTCGGGATTATGCCGAGGGTTCTCCTGCACCGGACTACAAAAAGTAAATTTGTTGCAACCCCTGTGGGATGAAGTCATTCTAACTTGACTTCAAAAATAATAGTCCTTTCTTTAGGGTGTATAATTAATCAATATTATATATACGTTCCGTTTTACGTTTTCAAGAAGTATAGAAGCAATCCACTGTTCCGACAAAAAAATGGCTGACTGTGGGATGTGATATGTATAGTGTGTATTTATACTCACTGTACTTCCTGAACGCAGGTATGCCATCCTCATAACTTTTGGTTGCAGTATATTAAGTGTGTAATGTAATCGCGAAGAAAAATTATGGAAAAGAATTCGTGAATAAATAGATTAAGTAGTTCCAAATAACTCGTGTTTATAAATTCTTTCATTGATGTGATTCATATTTTATTTATACTTAAGTTATTTATTAAATTAAATAGCATGTAGCGTTATAATTCTAGCTCAGTTTCCAGACGATAACTTTTGAGGCGATTATTATTATGCGAAACAAATAATATAGTATGCTGGCTGATGCACAAGCAATCTACTACATTATAGTAATTATCGTAGGATTGTAAAGAATTGCAAACATTTTAACGAGAGCTAATAGATAGCTGATCCAAGTCATCGCCTGTTTGGTTATTTTTCAGTTCGGCCAAAGTCTTTGCAAATTTGGACCAGTCATCTGGCCTCGGATTAGCCAATTGCTGCATTTGAAAAATATATTTGTCACTTTTTGTGTCATTTCATAATATTATCATCTATAAAATGATTGTTTTCATATATTATGAATGCGTACTATTTGCAGAATTTAAAAAACGAAAGAATGAAATTTTAATCGTACAGTACAAATATAATCAACAGATAAAGAGATTAATGTTTATATTCGACCAACCTTCAAACTCCATAATTTAACGCTCCAATCGAAACTGGAAGTCAGGTATAAGTGGGAAAAGTCAACAGGACCAGGTACATTATGTGGATTGATTCCTGTAACCGGAGCGTAATGACCTTCGTAACCATCTAATATGCCAGCCTTTGTTCCATGTCGGCATGCTACAAGAAGGATCCATGCAGTAATTTATATTTTACTGGTTTTCACATTAAAACGTGCAAACATAAAACAGCATTGATTCTATAATATGTCCCCATTACCAGAATACACAGCTCCTTCCTCACTGCCAATCACAAAATTGTTAACACTTCCCTGGGGGAACGCGAGACACGTAGCAGCTACAGCCTTGTTCTGTCTATACTGCAAATCCAAAATTTCCTGAGGCTGAGCCAACATATCCAATGACCACGAGCAAAGTTTTCCATCAGTGGAAATGCTAATAACGTTATGAGAATTCTGTGCTCCTACAACTTTTAAACAGTAAACGGGGTGCTGGAAAAAAATAATGTTAGTATCAATTTAAAAGAAAAAAATGTAATTTAACTGTTAATACTATATACTACATACCGTATGAGCTGAAGTAGTAAGAGGACTTCGTTGCACGGGTGTCTTCTTCTCAACTCTGTTATCCCATAAAACAATTGATCCTGAATATGTTCCTCCAAGCACCAAATTAGGATGAAATCTGCGAAAAAAGTAAACGACGGAAATAGAAGAACGCATTCAAGCATTTAATCAGATAGCCATTTGTTCAAAGATGCAATTTACTTAGCAAATGTAGTTGATGTAACAGGGCTCTGACAATGGAAGACATATTCAGGTGAAGATTTCATAAATTTGGTATTCCAAATCAGACATACACCGTCAGGATCGTGTGGAGAATCTTCATTATTGGAATAACTAGCGACCAAAAGTTCAGGGTAATGCGCAGACCAGTCAAGTGATGTAACACACCGATTCTTTGACCATTTCTCATCGTAAAACACACGATTTAATGACAATCTGGTAGCTGACTTCTCCTCTCTGTGAAATTGGAAAAGAAAATTAAAAAAAAATTGTCATGTTAAAATTGCGCGAATAACCAACTCAGTATAATATGGACTTGTCCATATATTAATGCAACGAACCCAGCATCGTCTCCATCGGTTGTTTTGGCATAATCCACAAATATATCCACTTGATGTTCACCTAATGCCCTTTCAAGAATCCGGGCACTTTTATCAATAAATTTCTGGAAATTTGGAGACATGATGATCATTTGCTTTTCTTCCTCGCTCAAGTCTTTTGGCTTAACTGCCTTCTGCTCCTCCTCCTGCTTTGCAGCTTGCTCCGACGCCGTAAGGGCTGGTTGTACATCCACAACCTGCGGAAATCCATGTGGGAGTATTCCTGGTGGCAGCTTCGGAAGTCGATGATCCATCGACAATGACGACTCCTCTTCGTCCACTTGGCCATCATCAAAAGTTAATACTGTACCAATGTAATAGTAACACACACCCCAATACGCATTTAGCAAAATAGCGTTCAAAAAGCTAACAGCATTACTGGGAAAGAGTTAAAATCTAGTTTTTATATACAATACACAATACGGTCGTCATACGTGTGTCGTTTAAACTATTCCTAACGGAAAAGTAGGTTGCGTAACAAACAAAGTAGGTACGTAAATACAGACTACAAGGAAAGTAAACCTCGTGTGTTCAAAAATGCACTCAACAACAGTCATACATGTTTTCTTTTCCTGGATTATTACAACTTGAAGTAATCGTTGAAGTAAGAACTTTTTGTCAAACCCTACTACTCATTTACTCATTCTCGATTCATTTTTATGTCATTTTGATTGCCTTAATGTTATTTAGGTGGTACGTTCTTTCACTACCTTTCCCTTCCCTAAACTCCTACATAATTAACTTACTGACAATATCGTAATTTCCCTAAGTTCAATTGCAAAAATATTTGTTTGCTTTCTGACTAAAAATGTAGCCTTCTACAAGTAGTTGTTCCTAAGAAAGAACACAATAGTTTTCATTCGTATCAAGCCTGCATGGCTAGGACCCTCCAAATCAATGTCAATTAAAGGAAACTAGAAGTAGAAAGTAGAAGCTGACCTTAACACTACTTATTTAAGATCTTTGCCTTAAGCTAAACTTAGTTTAAATGCGTCAAATCTTAAATTTTAACGAAACTGTCATTCACACACAATTTACTTGATTTTTTCTAAACCATACCTTTCACTGCTTTCCAATCTATACCCTACTTTCTCCAGTCGCTAGCCGATTGGATCACCGGTAACATATTAAGCGGTGATATTCAGTTTTTTAAATTCTTACACTTTTTGTGAAATCTCGTTTTTAATGAGATTTATAATGACGGAACATTATATTGAAAGCATTTATTAAAAACAATGAAACAAAATTATTTTTTATACTTATGAACCCACGAAAACCAAACAATCATTGCACATCAACAACCATACCTTCCAAACAAATCCCAACCATTAAAAATGCACAGATAAATACAACACGGTACAGTGTGTCTGGGTGGACATAGTTGTGAAAGCATTACTTATTATTAATAAATCAAGCGAATTCCCGTACACCTCTCAATTTTTCAACAGTAAAAATTAACTGTAAATAATGGTAAAAGAAGCAAAATTGGTTGCATCGAATGAATAAAAATGCAAAATCCACTATGTTATACTGAGATATCAACTGAAATTTTAAGTTGATTACTGTATTCAATCAAACCAAACCAAATTCAACCAACAACGGAAACAAAGCAACTTATAAAATGAACACGGACAACTACTACATATTATGCAATTACTTGAACCAAACTAGGTAATTGTACTATTATTATTATTATTAAAACTAAAGAGATGATGAGGAAATAACAACTAAAAGAACCAGCCAAAAATTACAAGATCAAACCAAGGATTTTGACACCATCTTCCACGATAGGACAATTAAATTTGTAAACAAACGATATTTATAATGATAAATAAGAAATTGCATAAAACTTGCACCACACCACCATCAATGATAAGACGAGAAATATTTTAGTAAAAAGTTTGATGGTAAAATCGCATTGCTAATGCTGCTTTTGCTTGCTGCTGCGGCAGAGTTAATTAGCAAAATATAGAAGTAGTTTATTTGCAGAAAGATTATAAATTTATCGTAATGGAGAAATATGTCCTACCTGCGAACTCGTCATCCCATTCTAAACCAGGATTAAGATTGTACTCGTCTTTACATGTGGGAAACAAACAAATACAAAAAATACATTTTTGAAAGCTGTTTTAAGCCACATAATTAGACAATTATTATGGTTCATGTTGTTGCTCATTACTATAAATATAATATTGAATATTTCATATTATCCTGATACTAAAGCTATAATAATAAACGCCCAGTCTATAATATATTGAATTTTCCATTTACAATTCGGGCAGTTATGTATATCAAGTCAACTATGTACAAAATTGTTAGTAGTATACTTAAATATTTAGTACGAAAAAAATTTAAGCTATTATTTTAAAAAAGGAAATCAAAAAAATAAAATAAAAAGATGTAAAAAACTTGTACTATAAAACCAAACATATTTACAGAAAACAAATATATTATAAGTAATAATATAATTTTTGCAATATTTACAAAATTGGGATTTTTCAAAAAGTGCTTTCATTTTTTTGTGAATTTTATTTCAAGATATTTCCGCGTAATTTTTTACACAGTAGTGCAAAGAACAATGTTTCGTGTAACTCTATAAAGCAACGTACAAAGTGAATCCGTGGCAAAAAAATTTTATAATAACCAACCGAGGACAATCGAAAATCATTGAAATTGAAAGTTTTGAACTGACAAACTTTCAAACAATTGAAATTAACAGGCGTTATTTTTGCTTCATGGGATGACTTTGGGTTTGCAAATGCTATGCTTTTAGTAGCACAAATAAATACAGAAAAGGAACAAAAAATACACAGCGCAGCGTCAGAGACAATAGGCATCTTTGCTTTTTAAAAGACGCAATTATAGCATTTTTAAAGAAGGCAAGTATAGTAATTGGCCCAATAAACCGCGGTTTTACACATTCTGCTCTTAATAGTGTGCAAAACGAAATAACCCCAATAAAACATGCTGACAATATAATATTTATTTTTTAAAAATAATCCAAACAAAATACTTCACTGATAAAAAAGTAACCATCACCCACCATCCATGAGAGTAAAATTATAATACATTTACCACAAAAGTAAAATCATAAAAATTTCTTTACCGGTAATAACTGACCAAAAACTAAATCTGAAAAACTGAACCTCACTTCGGTGACCAGTGACTTTTTAATAAAACTGAAACAACTAAATATGTACATATATTATATAAGATAACTGAGTAAATGACAGGAACTGTTTATGAAACTACGGACATATGAGTAAAAACGAGACTGCATGATAATGATAATATGTAATATATGAACATAAAAATATGAAAAACTAAAATGAATTAAACGTNACATATATTATATAAGATAACTGAGTAAATGACAGGAACTGTTTATGAAACTACGGACATATGAGTAAAAACGAGACTGCATGATAATGATAATATGTAATATATGAACATAAAAATATGAAAAACTAAAATGAATTAAACGTACTTATTCATTCATATAACAAGCAGTACTGATCAAAAATCGTCAGGTAAAAATCATTCGGGTAAGTGATAAATTGTACGAATCAAGTCACGGTGACATTCTTGCAACGTAAGTTATGTAACGTAAATCAGTTAAACGTAAGTTTGGTTGAGTAAGAGAGTTGTACTGAGGTGATTAAATATAGTAGTAGTAATTAACCACATACATACACATAGTACAAAAACGTTAATACTTTTAACTAAATGTAATCTTTGGGTTTGTCTAATAAGTCGTGTATGCAAAACAATCATCTACGTACTGGGATAGATATACATAGATAGTACTAGTGAAAAAGAGAATATAATCACGTTTATTAGAAAGATTACAATAACTGGATGGTCTCAACAACTTACCGTAATAGTCGAAGGCATGAGCTATCAAAATCAAAGAAACAAGAAATCCATAATCATTACTTAGGTATATTACGAAGTCTAAGAAGGTACAACATTTACGTGTGTAAAAATATACAAAGGAATTCCATGCACAAAAATATGAAAATTTGACTAGGTGAGCTGAGCAGTGACTAATGACTAAATGTATCAAATGAAACGTTCTAAAAATATCAATTTATAAAACTCATGCACGTGTCCAAAAATTATAGCAAATATGTTAACCGTAGTCTTTATTTTAAAAATATCCTCTGCAATACTTTTTTTAGTATATAATTAAGGGCAATTAAAAAAGAAACTGGCCACAATTTGCCAAGTGCATTACGAAATTAGATACACAAGCAAATATTAAATTTCTTACTGCGTATGAACTAACGTAACTATACGTGCCTCTGTATCATGCTAACAAAAAAGGTTTGAAAAAATTAAGGTAACAAACATATTTACAGCAAAACTATAATTTACCATGCAGAAAACAATGCGGACTTGATTTTGTTTAAGTGTCGTTTATTATTATTATTATTATTATTATGAATTGTCAGTCTGACTTCGCAAACCCAAAGTTACTCCCATCATCATGAAACTTGGCCTTCTTCACGGTAAGGTAAAAATTTATTGTTCTGTATTGGTAGAAATTCTTATCATTACTTTTAACGACTTTTATGTTCAATTTGCATTGCACTATGTTGCTGTTCCCACCCAGATTTATTTTGTGTGACATTGATGTGCATTTTTTGCTTTTGATAGATGCCGTGACTAGAGCAAATATTATAGTTGTAGTGGCTCTTCAAATAATTTTTTTTAAATCTGTCTATACACATACACAATACAATACACAGTTGAAAATTTCAGGGAAAGTAAGAATTTGGTGGTGAAAATAATGTCGCAAAATATTTTTTTTCAGCAAGTGAATTGGATAAAGCTAAGTTTTTAAAATTACTGCAGTGCTGAAATAAACTTTGGAGACTTACATTATGATTTGACACAATTTGTTACGTACCTTTTCTCGGTTTCAGCCATATATCATAGAATGCTTTAAATTGATAAAACCAATGAAAGTATTTGCATTAGAATATTTTTATACTTTTTTTTCTTCAAACGTGAATATCCGCAATACAAAAAATGGTGACTTAAATTAATATGCTTGTTGATTAAAAGAAACTTTGTAAACACCATGAGAAATCAAAAAAGGCTAAAAAAAAGGTGCCACTTTTGTGAGATTTCCCTTTGAGTTTGTGAATAAACATTCAAGGGTCAAACAGGGACACTTGAGAAAGTAAAAGTTTCAAAGACAGTTTCCCATAACCAAATAAACCATCTTTTTATAGTCTCTTTTAAGCAGGTTAAAGTAAGACAGAGGAGCAGAAAACCAACATCCAGTGATAACTTTAACCATATTTACCAATTTTCCATTTTAAAAATTTGTGCATGTGTGAATGAACTTAATGTATAACATGAAAATAAAACTAGAAGCCCATATAAAAACTAGGCAAAACATGTCGAATCAAAAGTATAGCAATAATTACGAAAATAAATATTCTCGTAAGTTATACAACCTAAAAAGGCAACAAGAAAATCAAACATAAAGCAAACTTACAGTCCCTATGATCAGTTCCCGTTTGAGCCGTCTGCGTTTCCTTTGTGTAAGTCACTTTCTCCTGTGCAGGAATGTTAGTTTGGGTAACTTGAGATACTGTCAGCTTTGCCCTACGCCTATGTCACAATACATCAATACAAGTCAATCCCAAGTTTGTAGATGAGAAAACGTACCGTTCTTGTTCAATTGTTCCAGCGTGAAACTTACTTGGCAAGCTCTTCGGCTTTGCTGGCTGCATCCTGCTTTCCCCCACTAGCTGCTGTGGCTAAACTGCTATCTGGAGTTAACGAAGAAGAAGAATGGTCTTCCGACGAGGTATTTAGCTTGGAAACTCGTACAGACACGGGTTCAATGTCCAACTTTGACAAAAGAGCATCAACATCTTCTAATGATGACGGTCCGGGTTCCCTTCCCGAGCTAAGACTGCTGGCATCGCCCTAAAGAAAATTTAAAAAAACATAATATATCAATCAGTACAATCTTTACTAGTAAAAGTTTGTTTTGAAAACCTAATTGAATAAGTATTCAATAAATATCTCAAACAACAGACTTGCAATCGACGAGCCCTTTGTCTTTCTTTTTCAGCGCGAAGTTCTTTTAAAGCCTTTAATTTAGCCTGCTTTCTCTCCTTCTCAACTTTCCAATCACGAGATCCAGGAAGCATTTTTAAATGCTATTTTAAACTATTTTTTTGAGTTTTGAGGTAATAATCTCAGGATCAGTACATGATATATTCAGTCAAGGTCAAAAACAAATACTAAAATCAAGTTTATCACTAAAAACAAAATGTGTACCAGTTTGTACCAAACTTACAACATTGTATATATGTATAAACAAAGGAAATTATATCTATATCACAGTACAAACAAAAACGTGAGGTGACTTTCACCTTTGTACTTGTCACTTTGTTACACGTTTCAATGTTCGATGGCTGGAAAAAAACAAATGCACCGTATTACGTTACTACCTATGTCAATACCAAATTGTTTCTTTGTCAAATTGCTGTCGTTGTAAATCACTCCAAACTTGCTACGTCTATTTCTCTTTCCATTTGATTTAATACTTTTGCAAGAACTCAAACCTCAAGACTAGGTAACACAAGGGATACATTCAGCTAATACACAGTGTAATTTGCCGTTTTCATTATTTTGCATGCCACACCAACATTACGCTGTTATTTAAGTGAGCTGCGAGGTATTTTTCGAAATGATCCTAGGTGAAGTGACTAGTGCCAACAATGTAGGTATCGGCGATAACTCATTTGAAATCTCTCATCTTAGTACTTCATCTCTTTTCCCCACGTTATAGCCAACTCTTAAAAACTTCAGAAATTTCCGCCTGAGTAAACAAGAAAATTTATAACAATACTGCCAAGCATGTCGTGGTTTCTTTCTGTTTAGTTGCCAGTTGTTGAAAAGCCAGAAAATTATCCTAAGAAAACCTAAAATTACACCACCTGCTTCGGGGAGGGCAATGGCAATACAATATGCCAGCTAGAAGCATTTCGCTGTTTCATGATTTTTCGCTGCCAGTGACCACAATTTTATCATATTACATATATTACAACAGGAAGTACGCTTAATGAGTACATTTGAGCTCCACACGGGATTGTGTTGCAAGAAATACAGGTAAACGTAAATTGCCTACATTATTATTACATACACGCTACCAAATTTATTCTGTAGTCGTGCGCAAACTCTACATTATGCAGTAGCAATAATGGGCAGTGATAGTGATAGAGCCAGCCAGAGAGATACTAACAGTTTGACAATATATAAAGTCTAGGTATTATTATTACATTCAGTACCTTTTTCCAGCACTATAATTTATTAGTCTGCATGCTCTGTCTGTTCGCCCGGGTTCATTCCACAAATTATTATTACATTCAGTACCTTTTTCCAGCACTATAATTTATTAGTTTGCATGCTCTGTCTGTTCGCCCGGGTTCATTCCAAAATATTTATGTAAAACTATGCATTTCGGAACACAAATAAAATTTTTATATACTGTAGTTTCCTTCTTATTACATGTAATACAAGATCAAGTCCGACCTACTACTAATCCAATTGTCGTTCGTAAGTAAAAATGGTTTGATTATAATAATGCGAATAGTTAGTTGGGAAAAATAGTAGAAAGGAACAAACACACTTATTCGTTCTGTGACTATATATTTTTTAAACTGCACCTTGTTAATTAGTACCAGCGGACCTACGTCTCCAGCATTACATTTTTTTGTATCCGAATTGAATAGCTACCAGCTACCTATTTTAGTATATATCGCATCATCATGGCTGCTTTTCTTATTCATTACAATGCATGTACAGGAAGGAACTGCGAAGAGTCATTAGTCTTTTCTATTATTCAGATAGTAGTGACAGCTATTGTAGTAGCAAAGCTCAGATATTTATTATTATGATGATGGCAAAATAGTAATTCATTGCCGTCATTCTAATAGATGGATCGTGCTGGTACTATTATTATCACCTGAATAGTCTACGAATAAGCCTATTAACTGTAACTTTAGCATGACTAAGAGGCGTATATGTGCAAAAAATAACATATTGCATTATGCAACACAAGTTAAGTACCTATATCTGTGTATATCTAACAAAATCATATTTTATATAATGTCAAAAACATACATACAACATATTAGTTACTGTAAAATTTCTGACAAACCAACAATCTACCATAAATATAGCAGAACATTGTGGAAAACAGTTAATGTCCATGCGTCTACATATGTACAACCGAACCTATTTATATCATCTATACTTTCTCTAAATGAATTGCAATTTTATGAAAGTTTTTATTTATGCATTACATTACATGTGCGCGTTATGTACTTCAAACAAAATATGTAATATTTTAGCTATAATATAATTGCAGTAGTCATATAATAGATGTAAAAAATTGGATTTATTTGACACTACCAAAAGTACTAACATGTAGATATGCTTTTACGCGAAATAAAGGGAAAACATTTCTAATTGTTCTAATTACAGGAGGCTAGTCCAATCCAATAATTGACAAAATACTTTGCACGGTAATTTTAACAAAATATTCTCCCAAGTAAATTCAGAACCAAAAGCTAAGGCAATGTGAATGTGAGTTGATTAATATAAATTTATTGTTCAGCTTTCTCTGTGTACTTTCTTTTTGTTTTCTCCGTCACATTTCACAATAAACAAAAGAGTCGCGAATGTATGTATAAACAAATTATAAACACGCCGCTGGTGAACTGACAATAACAATATAAAAAATTTTCTCGTCTGAGCTGCTCAGCTCGCCTTTACAAACGGTTAAAATGCGGGTACCTTTGTCATGTCATGTCATCATCACCATTCACCATCCATCACCAGGTGGCAACTTTTTTTAGTTCTATTCTCTGCATGGTCGTTTTAAGTATGTAAGTAGAACAAGATCATTGATAGTGATAAAGATAAAGTAGACAATTCTACTGGTAAGATACACAAGTCTCCATGTGTAGTAGTAGTAATTAATGCATGAGTTCTTGACATTAACAACTGCAACAGATTTATAAGATAATTTTCAAAACGTCAGAATTTAAGAAGTGCAATATCCCTACGCCCTTCGCCTAAGCTTATCTGCAAACAAATCGCAAGTATGCAACACTGAACTTTGCACCACTCTTGGAAAATTTGGAAACAATCCAATCTAATAATAAAAATCAGTGAAGTGTTACTGATCTCTGATTGTTTCAAACCTTTATACTACGTTTCTCATAGTTCGCAATGAGAACTTTTCATTCAATTAAATGCAGTAAAGGCGTTGAAAGAGTGGGTGGGTAGTAGTAGTATTTTTGTAGTGGGAGATACAGGTAAATTATTTGTAAGCTCAGTACTAATCCATTAATCTACATCATTTTTAAATGTAACACGAAATTTATCTTAAGTAGTGTAGTTTTTAAGTACTTAAATCCACATATGGTCAATTGCTAACTTTAAAAACACATTTGTCTTACCTGAGCTCCTTTTAGTAACTGTTCCTTTTCCTTCTTTTTCCTCTCCTTTTCCTCCCGAAGTGCATTTAACTTTGCTCGTTTCCTCTCCAATTCTGCCTTTCTATCACGGTCTGCCATTATGATTTAATCCAAGTCAATTAAAACAAACGCTTAGCTGCCACATACGTTAATGCTTTCTTTGCAATTTAAAGAATCAGCAGCTCAGCTTTTCACTACTACTGCTTGTACTGGTGTTCTATCAAACTTTTTTTATTTTGACAATCGGTGTCGGCACAAAACAGATACTTTTTATAAACAAAAATATAAAAATTATATTGAAAGAATACTGTGCGGTAAGATTGGATGACAGTTTTTTTGCAAAAACAAATTATTATGTAGTTTCTTCCTTTTGTTCACTCAAAATTGTTTCTTTTTTTTAAATCTGCAAATTTTACCATCTCATCCTGTATAATATACAATATATATATACATATACATTCATGTATATCAAATTGTACTTATAATAAAAACTAGTTTTTAGTTCTGTTCTTACTTCGCCCGTTCACCCACACAGCGAATAATTATCTTTATATTTGCAACATATACATATTTACATCCCTCAATACTAGATTCACCCATGTAAAATATAAGTACTATATGGGGCGAGGGTGGCGGTGGTGAGTCGGTGAGGTTTAGTCATCACTATCACCTACCATCATCGTATAACATCATCAACATGAAAGGTATGGAAGTCTGGTAAAATTGTTATTATATGAGCAAGTTTTACCGATATTTTGCCGACGTATACCGAACAACCAATGCAATCCTAGAACCCTTTACATGCTCTTCTTAACACTTTCTGTGACATAAGTTACATCGAATAGAGTATATCAGTAGTACTAGTAGTGTGTAGTGTAGTACTACATTGTACCTAGATCAACTCACTATCAAACATCATTTCAATTTGAATTCAAGTATCATAATATGTAGGTCTACCAAAATCCAAGTGAGAAGTTCTATGTCTCCCCTCTACCTGCACAGTGCGAGCTCACATAGCATCAAGCAGCTTAGCGTAACATGTATTGAAAATGTATGAAAGTAAAAATGTATGAAAGTTTTGTACTTTACTAAATTGTTATATATCCCTTTGACCGATTACCAATTTCAGGAAAGAAAACCAAACTAGCCCATATTCAAGAAAAATTGGGTTAGCTGATTAGAATACTTTTTTGACATTGATAACATCAATATACTTTTATTTTTAAATTTCATAAGAACATTACACAAACTTTTGAAAAATGGCCGAGTCCGAAAAAATTTTCTTTCTAGAATAATAAACAACCTTGTAACTTTAAATATTGAAATGAGTCTAAACGTATAAAAATTAAATAAGTTTATCTATAAATTGACAGGAAATAAATTAGTTATCTATACGATATCGATAAGATAATGCTGAGCATTATTAGCACTTTTTCAAAATAGATAAATTGCATGATTTGGACATGCCTTTATTTGCTCATTTGAGCCTGAATCCAATCGCTGAAATACGCAACTCGAGTGTAGACCCCGTAGTAATCTGGGCGGGCACAACCCTGCAGAAGATTATAGAAACAGAATTTTGAAATCAATTTGTCGAATATTTTGTAGAAGCGTACAATAAAAATGTCAGCATTTAAAAATTCAATAAAAACTTACATAACCCCAAGATGTAATGCCTACTTGCTTGCCATTACAATTCAATGGACCACCAGAGTCACCTAATATTGTTTTATAGGTTAATATTGTAGATATACTTATATTTTTTTCAGTGTGTTTAATGCATAACTTATTTATTGTTATATGTATGTATATTGTACCTTGGCATGAATCTTTTCCACCATCCTTTAACCCAGCGCAAATCATTCTTGACGTGATATCTTCATCACCGTAACTGTCCTTACAGTCGTCAGTACTCACGATTGGAACACCAACAGCTCTGAGGGTAGATGATGTGGATCCTCCTTCTGAAGTCGTACCTACCAATAAAAAAAAACAACTTGCTTAAAAACTGCTTCAAAATTTGAGGTACATTTAATAGAAACGCTATGCTTTTAAAAAAGTTTTAATCATAAACTGCTAACTTACCCCATCCTGTGGCAAAGCACATGGACCCCGCGGAAACATCTTCATTTTTCTGAGGTAAACTGGTCGCGCTGACACATTCATGGTCTAAATCCAGAGGTTTCTCAAGCTGTAAAACAAGTGAAACGCAGATAATGTAGAGCTCCCAGTAAATTTAAACAGACAGGGGTACTGAAAGTCATATTTAATTTCAAACCTTGATAACAGCAATATCATAGTCTACGTCCCTCGAACTATATTTTGCATGAACTGTATAGTTAGCAGCATTTCTTCTAACTCCCTTTTCCGCGGTTGAATCCAATTTATGCGTACCAACTACTATCGAAATAGCCGCCACAGACCTTCCACTAACGCAGTGGCCGGCAGTAAGCACATAATTGGGACTTATCACACTTCCACCGCAAAAATGGGAAAATCCCCCAGATATTAAAGACCTGCGTTGTATGGAGACTTGATACGGATAGTCTGCACAGCGATTCACGGGTTCTCCACCGACAATTTTTCCTGTATATTTTGCTTTAAATTGTTGAAGCTCCTGCAACCGTTCTGGAAACTTTGGTAGCATTGCATGACATGCAACTGTAATATTTTTAATTCAAAACCTTTCAGTAATGCTAAAATTTTTATATCGCAAACAGCAACATGGAAAATCGATACATAGATTACAAATAGGGGTAACGTGAAAATACTTTTAAACTTACCAATTAAATGGATAAATCCAAAAATGAGAGTAAATTTCTGCATTTTGAAAAATCAACTGAGTATAGGGAACCCCAAAAATAATACTTGTAAGCTCTTCAAACTCTAAAGCAAAATTGCTTTGTCTGTTACAAGTCTCAAGGGTTCTGAAACGGATATAAACTACTGGCAACGACCAACTTTCAGAAAAAAGGGGTTGGTTAATGATTCCATTACCTATATTGTATATTACTCTTGCTATTCTAATATTCCTTCATTTCCCCTCAATGAGCTAATTTGTTTGTCCCAAGTCTTAAGGCACATCTACTCACTACTATGTATCATTATGTAGGGTTAAGATACATTAAGGACCTACTAGGATGATGAGGACCATACGAAGGCTGTTTACCTCAAAGTTTCATATTTTTGACTGTGTGTCATTTCAACACGGTACAACATAACGACTTCAAATTTGAAG